>JAZGTI010015570.1:0-12754 GCA_036877585.1 Botia kubotai
TATCGCTACAAAGATGGTCAACTATGAACGGAAACCCCATTAATACTGTACAGACAGAGAAAATCATGTGACTAATCAAACCATGAACACACAGTGAAGTGATACATCTGTCTATACTGCTCGCTTTCACACACAAACACACTCGTCACAGTCATTCAAAGGAAGAGGGGGAGAGAAATAAAACCTAACTCATATTTTCAGACATAAACATACAGTGTGACACATGCTGGTACATGAAGCACAGCTTCACACTGCATGTGTGGAACTCTTACCTGTGACAGTGATGTTCCCCTCACCTCAGGCCCCGCCCACCTCTTACCTGCCAGTTTTGGTGAGCACAATAATGGCGCTGGCGCAGCACTTGAAGGAGGCCTCAACGGCGCCCACGGCTGTAGCATCTGAGGGGTCGAGGGTCAGGATGGTGGAGCGTCTCAGCTCCTCAAACAGCTGTCTGTGGAACATGGCTGCCTCTGCCTCTCGGGCAATCTGACAGCACCGCCCGGTGGAGGGAGGGGGAACGGAGGGGTTAAACACAGTCGTGCCATCAACCACACACACAGACAGACAGACGGATGGAGAAATACAGAAAGACATGGGCCAGAATGTTTACACCAGTCCTGTCCTGTATTAGCCCATTACTTTAAAACAGGCCATTTAAAATCTGCTTTTGTTTGGGAATGTATAAACAGAGTATTACCAAATTCCTTTCGGTTAAATGTCAATAAACCTTTCAACCTCACCAGAATATTTATATATCTGTATATACACACACGTGTGTGTGTGTATATACATATACATGTACGTATATAGGGTACATATAGAGCTGTTTTACAGGTAGACAGCATAAACATTTGCAGCGCCATGTCTGTCTCTGTCTCTCTCTCTCTCTCTCTCTCTCTCTCTCATCCAGTGATCTTCTGTCCCTACTCTCTCTATTCCCTGAGGTTTGGTATCGTGCACTTTTCCACATCGTCTCCATTCCTCCTGCCTACCTGCCGGACCCGGTCAGGACTATAAAGGCAGAGGCCAGGATTTTAAAGGAGGCCTCCACAGCGCCGATGGCGATGGCCTCGGCGGGGTCGGTGGAAGGGGGCGTACAGCGCCGCAGGTCCTCAAACACCTGCCGGTGGAACATGGCCGCCTCGGCCTCACGGGCAATCTGATGCAGCCAGCACACCACACAACCAGACAGACGAGTGAAGATGGAGAGGAGAACCAGAAGAGAGAGAGAGAGATGAGGAGAGAGGTGTGGGAGGTGAGATGTGAGTGAGAACAGATTCAGTGTGAAATTGAATCGTGGGAGAGGAATGAGAGAAAGTCAGAAAAGAATAAATTAATGTAGTTGTTAGAGGAAGCAGTTAGTGGAGAAAACAAAATAAACGTTAAACTCATCCAGTGTTTCTCTCTAACAGTCAATGATTGTTATGTTGATGAATACAATTTATTTATGATTATAATTCATTATAAGTCATTTATGATCATCAATTACATCCAAACACGACACCATAATTCAAATACATCCTCAACATCGTATCAAATCATAATCAAATGTAAGAATCAAACTGAAATCTGAGTTTTGAGATGGGCTGCATGACCAAAATATCACAGAATAATAATGATACAAAATGTCTGTTTTTGGGTAACACAGTGTGAGTGCTTGATAATCCATTTTCCAACAAATCCAGTTATGATAAGATTATTATTCATGTTCATAAGTCTGACATCAGTGCAAACATTCCGATTGTGTGACGCCAGTCAAAAACAAAAGGGATGACTCATGTTTAACTGTAAACTAGCCAATAAACACACACCCGTGACCCACATTAGGTTGCCTGGCAACGGCACACGACATGTAAACAGCAGTGCAGATCCACCGCAGTGCAATCTTTACTGACTGGCAGATTTCTTGCAGTATAGCCCATCATACAGCCCATCATACAGCCCAGCCCTAACCCGAGCTGTGATGTCATCAGAGCTGAACACACCCCTCAAGAGCAAGAGAAAGTCAAAACGTTCAGGAGAAACTGGAAGGAGGAGAGCAAAGTGTCTGGAGGTGGAACATGCAGGTGGAAAGACAGAGGAAGAGCGTAATCATGCTGCTTTGAGCTTTAAACCTCAGCGAATAAGACAGGAAGATATGTGAAGCAGCTTTTCGGTTTGCTGAAGGGGCTGAAAAACTGCTGGCGAGCTCAGGGCCACATCTGTGCTGTCAGACGTGGTAACAGAATATTAACACGCTCATTACAAGCTAATAAATGAGTCTTGTGTCGTGTATGTGTCTCGTGAGCTTCAGCAGATGGCTGTTTCTTTAACTGACCCTGATACAGTGAGACCAACAACATCAGCAAATGAACACAAACATACATGAGAACTAAAGGACCGAAGCATGCAGTAACAATGTGCTAAGTAATGACTTCTACAGTTAGTATGCTGTGTGTAAATGATAGACACTAATGAAGTGTTAAGCTGTGGGCTGACAGCAGGGGGCGCTCTCACCATGTGCTGGGTGCGCACCGCCTCCAGAGGATAGTCTCCCTTCGCTGTCTCTCCGCTCAGCATGATGCAGTCAGCACCATCCAGAACAGCGTTAGCCACGTCACTCCCCTCTGCACGTGTGGGGCGGGGCTTCTTGATCATGCTCTCCAACATCTGTGCAGCAAGATTATTATAGTTTACTAACACTAATAAAACATTCCTGTCCACATACGAAAATCATATAAAATACAGACATAAACACCTTTTTAAGAACTACATGTAAATTAAAAATGCAGTAAGTTTAAACAGAGACACTAAAATTATTACATTTATACATTTAATAAACTAAACTAAAACTAAACTAAACATAATCTTATATAGCATTTGATATTATATTTGATATATTAGATGTATTAAAAATCATCTAAACCTATTATAAAAAAACAAAAATAATAAAGCTATTCAAAGTAACATTCTAAATGATTAAACACACACGGACACACAAACACAGATTCAGATTGTTTCTCTGAATTTAGATACTTTAAACTTCTTCACGGGTCACATCAGTTCTGGAAGACGTCAGTCTATTCAGTTCATTTGGCGCTGATCTTAATGTGCACAGAAGACGTTTGTGTCATTTTCACAAAGTAACATTTTTTGTTACTAAATTTGTCAGCTGATGCAACCGAGGTCATGCAGACGGGCACAAATAATCGGAACTAGATTTTAACATGAACAAAATGTAAACAATAGTGACATGAAACATGCTTCCATGAATCCTGAGTGTTGTGTGTGGTTGTCAGGGTAGTTCTATGTGGTTGCTAAGATGTTCTGAGTGGTTTGTTTTTGCATTTTTCTAGAGCATTCTGGGTGGTTCATTGCTAGCCCACCGCCAAATCTCTGGTTTTCTGCTCTGGTCTCTTCTTGTGTGTGAATTCCTGGTTTCATGAGAGTGCATTTCACTACAGCTGACCTGTGTAGCACAGATGATTGGCTTTCCTGCTCTGTTGCAGCGACCAATCATCATTTTCTGGGCCAGAAAGACTTTTTCGGTGGGGATTTCGATGCCCAGGTCACCACGGGCAACCATGATGCCATCACTGGCCTCCATGATCTCATCAAACCTGGTGAACAGAAAGGACACTTTTACACAAAATAATAAATATATTATTGCATCTGAAGTGTGAGGAACTCAACTCAACAACCTGAGCTAGTATCTCTAGTGGTTTCCTCTCCAGTGCCTCAAACAGCTGTAGAAAGAGGTGTGATCCGCTCACCTGCGCACACCCTCGTGGTTCTCCAGCTTGCTGATGATTTTGATGTTCTTGCCCTTCTCTCCCAGCACCTTCCGGACCTCGTGAACATCAGCTGCTTTGCGAATGAAGGAGGCGAAGATCATGTCGACGCCCATCTCCACACCGAACTGCAGGTCCTTGACGTCCTTCTCTGACACGGCTGGCAGATCCACGGCCGCGCCGGGCAGATTCACACCCTTCTTGCTGCCCAGAGTTCCTCCGTTCTCAATCTCACACAGCAGATAGTCAGAACCTGAGACAGAGACATCAGATGCTCAGTGGACCTCTCGTCTGACACCGAAAATAAAAACGGCCTCTATTGGTCACTCACCGATCTCCAGGACCTGGAGGGAGATGAGACCATCATCAATATACACCTTGCTGCCCACTTCCACCACCTTGGTGATGTTCTTGTAGTCCAGCCACAGGTTCTCCTCATCACAGTTCTCCATGAAAGAATCATCAAGAGTCACTCTGATCTGATTTCCCTTCTTCAGCTCCACCTCAGCTGTGCCACTCTGGAGCAGGACAGACAGACAGACAGACAGATCACATCACATACCACCATCACAACTGATTCATGTCAAGATCTACTGCAGAAATATTAAACACTTTGATTTGCTGTAGTATTAAAGTCGTTTTTGTTAAGAAGAGACTCCAGACTCCAGGCCCGGTTTCACATACAAGGTTTAAGTCTAGTCCCAGATTAAATTGATATTTGAGCTGTCTTAACTGAAAGCAACTTGTATTGACATATCTTAAAGTATATCAGCGTCATTGTTTTGCCTCAAGATGCATAACTGTAAAGTTTTATTTAATGAGGTCTTCTATCAACTCATAAAAATGTAGTAACGGGACACTATTGAACAAGCTGCAGGAACAGCAGTATGAAACTCACTCCTTTAATCAGACCGGTCCGGATCTCGGGTCCCTTTGTATCCAGGGCGATACCTACGGGCCTGTACTGGATGCTGCCAGGCTGGAAGCTGGCACAAGCTTCACGCACATTTTTGACAGTGTCTCCATGATACTGAGAGTAGAGCAATAAGAGATGAATGAATTAAGAAATACTGAAATAATCATTAGTTTAAGTCATTTAAATCCATTCACTTATTCACTACGTTTAGGGAAACAGACCAATAAAACCACGAGTTTGAGTCTCGTGAGTCTCGAGTCTAAATGCTGAATTTACACATGTAGATGCTTTTAGTATAACACATGTGCTCGCGTGTCTTGCAGTAAATATAATTATAACCAGACAACAGAGGTTACATCATTCTAACTCCGTTTGAACCCACACACACACACACACACACACACACACACTTTGGTCACGGTCCAGGTGGCTGTCTAGACGTGTGAAACTGGGTTACACACACACACACACACACACACACACACGAACAGTTGATTTAACACATACCTGTGTGTGTCATCTGTGATATGACCGTATACAAAGTCCATCGGTTAGCGTTTGCGTGTATGAGAACTATTTAATTAGCAGGCTGTAAAGATCTGCTTAAAGCGGGTTACATAAGGACCATGATGTCACCTGGTTTAAATTCTAGAGCTGTGAGACTTCATGTGCCTCCAGCAGGTCTGTTCACAAAGACACTGACCTTCAGAGTGACCTTGAGTGTGTGTGTGTGTGTGTGTAAACAGACACACACACGCACTGTTTGATTAAGAGTGTGAAAGAGTTACAAGAATGAGTTTGTTTAACCTGATATCAGCAGGTGCGCTGGGGCACATCAGAGTATTTGGTATACATGAGCTGGGATCCATTTATAAAGGCACAAAATTTCACCTGTACATTGAACTTCAGATGAGGTCATGAGTTTGCAGTGCGATTACAGAGACACTGTAGGGAGCAGCTCCACCTCATGATAAACTGACCGCTGGCATGAACAGATAAACTATTTATAATGCCAGCACTCACTGTAGATTAGGTAACACACTCTCTCTGTGACCTTTGACCCTGGCTGAATGCATTAGCTGTTTCTGGAACCTGTGGAACATCACTTGTGTAGATTTATAGACTGTGTGATTAATGAAGCTTTAACAGGAACCCAGATAACAATTTTAGGTTGTACGATCGTGTCTCTAACATTTTTAAGTAACAAAACTGTTAAAAACGTTTTGAAAAGTCAGGAATGTTCAAAACATCCAGTTTTTAGATGTTTACTTTACCGTTTATAAAAACATAATTCAAACTTTTTGTACGATTCTGTCATTTTCTTAAACGTTCCTCTGACAACTTCAGAATATTTTTTTATTTATATGATGTATAGAAGATGTGCAGATGGAGAAACAAAATCAAAAAGTGTGTGTGTGTGTGTGTGTGTGTGTGTAGAAGCTCATCTACCTCATGAGACCCATGAGAGAAGTTGAGACGGGCGACGTTCATGCCAGATTTGATCATCTCCTTCAGTATGTCCACAGAGCGAGAGGCCGGTCCTGTGGTCACAAAACACAAGATCAGATCCATTTACAAACCTGTGCCGAGTCTGCGGGTGTCTGAACATCTACTGACCGATGGTACAAATGATTCCAGTGTTGCGGGCGATGGTGGGCTCAGAGTCTATGTCCAGCAGACACATGTGCTCCAGGAATGTGTCGGCCATGGCAGCGTTGAGCTGCTGCGTCTGGATGAAGGCAGAGCCCATATCCTGAACGTGTGGCATCGTGGAAGAGATGAGTGTTGTCCTGCAGAGAGAGAGAGAGAGGGAGAGAGAGAGGGAGAGAGAGAGAGAGAGAGAGAAAGAGAGAGGGAGAGAGAGGGAGAGAGAGAGAGGGAGAGAGAGGGAGAGAGAGGGAGAGAGGGAGGGGGGGGGAGTTTATCCAGCAAGTTATAACACACTATGAAGTACAACCTAAGATCAAATGATGACTTTTTTTCCAGAAGTAAACATGCAACAATTCATTCTGTGTGAATTCATTTGCTCACAAGAAAGCGTTTCTAGTACCAGAATATGCAAATGCACATCTGAGGTCACAGAGGTGGGTGGGCTGGTGGGGATTTCACTATGGTCTGTAACCATTGGCAACCACACTGCATTTCAGTCTGATGGGTTTTGGTACGTGAGGAGACTCACATCACAATCAAAACCACACAAGCTTTTTCCTCACGTAGTCGAGCGATGACTAAGATGGGCCGAGTGGAAAATCCTCGTGTAGTTTGACAAACACACTCGCAGTGAAAGCACTTCCTGATGCCACAGGAAATGATGCAAGCTTGTAACTTAATGAAAGAGCAACAGCATTTAGACAACATGCATTCACACTGACTGGAATTCTTCTAATGTCCGATACACACAAATGCATGCCATCCTAACATGCCTGTTGCCATGGCATGAGTTGTGTGTCTAACTAGGACACAGAGAATCAATGTTAGTCAGAAAGTGAGCGCTACATGAACGTCTTGTTTCTACAGACTGCTTATGACTCCACAGCTGTGTGGGGTCAAGTCTGTTTCCTGCGTGTCAGTGCTCATTTTGATCTTAAAGTCATCACCAGGGCTACAACTGTTTCAGTGCTGACACACAGCCATTGACTTCTAACTGTACTTCCTGTCCATTAATCCGCTACAATCCACTGCCTACAATTACACTGATCTGAATAAACCCCTGACACATAAAATACAACACAGAGAAATTCACTTTCTGTTCTGATAACTCTGTGTGTTATCCGGGCCTGACGAAGCCTGCACTGCCCACAGGTACTGCCAGAAGCCCTGAACAGACCTGTCGACCCTCAGAGAGACACAAAGACACTGTGTGCCTGCCAGAGATCACCAGAGCAGCGTTTTCCAACCAGAGGCCCTTAACAAACTTCTATGGGGGCCTCAGGATGACTTAAAATGATTTAGGAAGCATTAAAAGTTAAAAATCAAGGAATTTCTTAGTGTTTGGTTGTATTTATGACAAATACATGTTTCTCAATGCTAAGCTAGAATATTTTATTGGGTCGAAATGGAGAGTGATGGGGGGGCTTCAGATATTGTTGTGGACAATGAGGGGGCACTGAAGTCAAAAAGGTTGAGATTCGCTGCTCAAGAGACTGGGCGTGTGCGACAGCCTCTCCCCAACCAGACCACTGCAGACACAGACTCCGGCCAAAATAAAGCAGCATGCCTTGTCTCACGTCTCACCCTGATTAAGCTTCCACTTTATTCTGTCATTCAAACAGATGCTGATGAGCTGTGACAGGCCTGCTGGATGGTCAGTTGCTCTTCCTATATGTTACTTCAGCATAAGATTTAGAAATTCTGGCATAACTAAACAGGATGTTGCAGTCAGCATTCCTGCATTGCAGAGACATCAGCTTCCCTAAGCGGAGTGACAGTTTGATTAAATAAACATAGAAAAATCTACACAACTTCCACTGTGGTCATAATAATGCCAATTTGGTCTCTGTTTATGCATTCAGTAACTATTCAGAAGCAGCTGAAATGAATCTGCTGATGTTAAAGAGTACACTAGACTTCAATGAGTAAAATAATCTGACAGTGCAGTAACGTGGAACTGTGATTACACTACAAAAACACGCTGATCCACCCTCACAGAAACAGAATTCACAATCATAATTAAAACCTATTCGTGCAACCTGCGCCCACACCAGAAGTCAACAACCTGCGGTTCCTGAGCCCGCAGCGACGCATTTCTCAGTCCGTGTCACGCACGTAGCGCTCAGAATGATGACTAATAATGCAGAAATGATCATAGCGTCTGTGTACACTGCAAACCCACGCTGGGCCCCGCACAATGCGTGACCGGACGAGACCGGCGCCTCTGGACTGCTAAAACCTCTCGTGTTTTCATTTCATCGTTCATCCATCACACAGCGGCTGATGGTCCAGTCATGCGGGGAACGGGTGTGGGGGGAGGGGGGATGTGGCGGATGCGCTGCGGGTCACGTCCCGCCTCTGCGTCACGTCTTCCCGCAACAGAATCCCCCGCACTGCGCGAGCGTTCTCGTTCAAACGCCGTCGAAAACGCGACAGCCCCGCGATTGTTACGGATTGAACGGTCGAAATGGAAACGGACGGGAGAGGATGCGTGGTGACGCATGTTACGGTCACCGCAACTCACGCGCGAAATAACTCCGTGGAGAAAACGGAGATTAAACGCCAGAATTAAACTAGTGCATTAAAGCATCAACGTTCAACACCAACTATTCACAGAATGACAATATTTGAGTTTTTATGGACGCATCTACTGTGTGACTTACACATAGCGTCGTGCCTACTGAAGAATATAATACATATACTAGTGATCTGATGTTTATTACCGAGTAAAGTGCTGTGAGGAGACTCACCTGTGCTCGCAGACGGTCGGTCGTGAATGATGCGCCCCGGAACGCGAGCTCAAGGTGATCCACCGGATCCACTGGAACTACTTTAATCCCGAGCCTGCGTGCGCGGAGGGAGACCTATGACGTCCCTCTCTAAACGTCACCGTCACGTTTTATTCTGCTATTTGAGCGCGTTTGTAAACATACACGCACAACGTTGTTTATAATAATCACAACGATAATAACAAACGATAATCATCCAGTCTATGTAGCGCTTTTTAAAAATGCAACGTTGCAATAGGGAGATTACGGAACGCGCTATAAGGGAAATGGAAGGATACAGACAGAGGGTCGAGATGCGGTGCGGGAGCACGAGGAGATCACGTGAGCGGAGGATGCTGCGGGTTTAAACTGCAAATGAAAGGCAGCGTGTTTGTTTAATGAAGTTAATCGCGCTGTTAAATAACGCGAGGAATGTATTACTCTTTATGAACGCGAACAGGTTGTGTACACATCAAACACACAGAGTGAGAACAGTGGACTTCCGCGTTAATCCATCTCATGGGTGAGACTCGCGCAGACGCACGTAGGCCCTCAGCCGCGTTTGCCTTCATCATTTAACTCTTTATGAACAACACTTACATCACGAAATAAACATGCGTTTCCATTTACAAATGTCACCACAATGACACGAACATGCGGCGTGACCGTGGTTTTGGGTCATGGACTATGGTTATGCCGTATACTTTAAACATGATATTATGTTTCTGAACGTTGCATTGGAAACGACACAATGCACGATGGTAATATTGTTTATTTGACGTGTATTGATCATTCTTTTTAAATGTACTATGATAATTCAATGCTTTGGGCGTGTAGTACCATGTTTGTAGACATGTGCCGTGGCAGTACAGTGTTTGGTACTTGAAGGATCAACTCAGTAGCGTGATATGTGAATATGGTGATCGTTCAGTACACCATAGTGTAATATACCAAAGTACTGTATGTAAAGCAGCATGCGTTTCAGTCGTCATGAAAATGTGATGGTCACAGACGTGATTCTGCCCTCTAGTGTTCACATGCAATATCACTGCAACATCACCAGAGGAACCCCCCCCTCTCTCTCTCCCCCTGTCTCTTTTCTGTGCAAATCATAGCAGAAAGTTAAAAACATGACGTCTATGAAATGTCCCCATAAAACGTGTGTTCCTGTCTTTTGTGTTCTGGAAGCTTCTGTAACCAACATAAATTCCTAATGTGCATTAGCATGCTTAGCAATTACAATCTAGTTCTCTGTCTGTGACATTTGCTCTTGTATCACTAAAATCTGTACATGATCTGTACATCAGCATACAGGACACGTTCATAATAGTATACTACTAGTATACTACGCATACTGCTTTTTTATAGTGTGCGGTATGTAGGCTGTGCTCAGCATGACTCGTTAAAGTTGTACTTGAACTCATTGTGCAGCTCCTGTAATCTTGTATCGCCCCCTAGTGGTGAGAGAGGGGCATCTCAGACGCAACTGATCTCAGATTATGTCACAAATTATGTACAAATTACATTCTTCTCAAGTGTTTGAAGATGAATCTGTTTTGAGATCAGTAGCATCATTCCAGAAGTACATGTATAAACAAACAGCTGTTCATCTAGCTGTATGTGTCCAGGAAAAGTGAGGAAGTGTTGAAACTTACCTGTTTTCCACAGCATCCCCCTCATTGCTGCTGCCACTGCCCATGCTGTCAATCACTCACTGATCACAGCTCACCTGCTGCATGTCCTTGTGTTTCTGCCCCGCCTCCAAGGGTGATAGACGAGCACATCAAGCAATCCAGTCAAAGTCCGGCTGTAAGCTGTTTCCAGCCCTCGAATCCTGCTGCAAATCCCATCAATGCACAGAATCCATGCTGGCTGCTGTATGTGGCTGCATGTTGTTGCATGGGGAAAGTGCTATTCTAACTAACAGGGAGCATTCTTAGAACGTTCTCAAAGTTCTCTCAGAGTTATCAAAAACATTCTTGCAAACATTCTTTAATAGAATGTTTTTGAACATTATATATCATATAAAAATGTTATTTTTCAGTAATTACAGGAGAGTTTTAAAAATGTTACAGAATTAAAAAAGGTTAAGGATAACGTTCTTATAACCAAGCAATTACATTGATGCAATGTCTAAAAAAACTGGATGCTTTAAACATTCCTAGAACTTTCAACATTTTTAACATTTTTGTTACTTAATGAAATGTTACCAAAACATTCTTACAACCTAAAATTGTAAGCTGGGATATTGTAACCATTAAATTAAAGAGCTGTTTAATATTGATTGTTTCTTTCAGACAGCATTGAGAGCAGACAGAGATCAGATCTCAGAAGTGTCTCAGCCTTGCTCATCAGATTTGCCAAGCTCCCAAAATCTGCAATCGAATGTCAGATCTCAGTTAAAATGAATTCATTTCTTATCAGACCAGACTGAATGACCTAAGGTGTGCTGTTCACATTTGTCCACGTGTATAATTGTCTCCTCTATCAGATTTCATTATGTTTGCTGTCAGAACACATATTTCACTGTAATCTGTCACTGACTACAGCAAAAAATAACGATCACACTGTATTCATACAGAATTATTTTAAAAATATGACAGAAATCATTATTAGCTTTTGTGTGGTGAAGAACTTATTGTACTAAAGCATGAACATGCATAATATAGCAGTTCTAATTTAGTCCCTGTTTCTAAAAACTGCTTTTGCTATATTAAGTGTTTATGAATAATTCATGCTGGTGTATTTTTGACAGGATGGTAGGACATGAGACAGTGCTGTGTGTCGCAGAGATACGAGTTGTTCTCTCTCTCTCTCTCTCTGGAGGTCAGTGTGTACAGCCGGTTCCTAATGAGGTAAGCAGGGTAAACTGTGATTAGCATCGCTGTGGTTGAGTCCACAGTGACACAGTTTTCCTAAAGTTATCAAAAATATATGTAAACATGTCAATTTAACCTGACTCTGGTCACAATCACGGTCACAACTGTGGCATGGTCAGTCAGTCTCAGCCTCACTTCCTGTTTAAACACAGAACAGAGCACTGCACTCATCAGGGTCTGTTTAATGAACAAAAAATAATTTGATGCTCTCAATGTATAGCAGCTGCATTTAGATAAAAATAATTCTTCTGTTGTGACAGATGCATGGGTGTGTGTTTCCCCACCTGCTCCCTCCCTCTCCCTCTCTCTCTCTCTCTCTCTCATCAGCTGTAGGTCACGTGACTCATTCTGCTGGCTCTCACTGAGCATGCTCAGTTCACTGTGTTGTCAGGCAAAAAATAAGACAGCACTGAAGGCAGAGATCTGCAATAGATAAACACACACAGAGAGAGAGAGAGAGAGAGAGAGAGACTGAGCTATAAAATGGAGGACTGTTGCTCTAGCAGGATAATTCTGTATGTTTAGATTGTGTGTGTGTGGATTGTATTTCTGCTGTTTTTATATTAGAGGCTCTGGCATCATTTTGGAGGAAAATCCGTCGATGCGGTGAGAAGACGTCAGGCGGTCCGTGGCTTCATCCCCTCTGAAGGTGAGACACACAGATGCAGGCGTGTGGGGGAGGGGCTCACGGATGCTGGGCGTCTGGGTGATTTTATTCGGAGGCTGTAAAGACGAGATGGTCTGCATGGGTATGTGGTCTGCGGGAGGGGG
>JAZGTI010015572.1:0-13324 GCA_036877585.1 Botia kubotai
AATGGACATTGTATGAAATGATGCAGATATTATCATGCTTTCACATTTTTGTATATAAAAAATGAAATCAAATGATACCTTATATCAAGCTAGAAATCAAGATTATTGACACGTTTTTGCTTGGTTTTAAAATGCAAACAGTCTCTCAGGAGAGAAAAATGCAGAGAGAGATCAGTGATGTTATCTGTCGCTATCTTTCTGCATCTCTCACTGCATGTTCGATGAGTTGCGCTGAGGTTAATTTTGCGTGACCGCTGGCGCTGCCTTTGTTTTGCCCCATCACACACCCAGACGACGCTGCTTGTTGTGTGATTACAAGCATACATGTTTTTGACCATACATTTCGCAATATTGACAATTTTTGTCACATTATATTTGTATCTGATAGATACAACATACAAGTGACACACAAGGTATTTCAGTTAATGAAAAGTCTGTGTATAAACTGATACAGTTGGATCATCTTTTGGCATCTTATTTTGCCATCTCATTACTTACGAACACTGACCTGAAATTGGCACGCATACACTCTTCTATTTGTTTACACCATTGTGTTTTATCATCTTTACGGCCACAAATACAGCACACAAACCCCGACTACAAGTGTGCAGCTGGGTGTAGGAGATGTGTTGTGATTACTTGTGATTACTGATTACTGGAGCAGAGGTCACTTCAGAGTGTGAGAATCTTCTGTGTAGCTACAAGCCTTTGATTCCAGAACACAACAATCTGCAGTCCATAGCTTAGATCATCAAAAACCGTACTCAACCTCGTGCAAATGGAAAAGACAATCAATCAGGTGATCTGACTGTTTGAGCATGCATACCTGCATTATATATGCATGCCAACAGACGTACGACACACACGCATACATATGCATACTTTCACATGCGCTGTGTACGTGTAAGGGCTGTGGCACTCTTGGGTGTGGATTTTTTTGTTTAGTTTTTTTTGTGGTGATACACTATAAGAGTGTCTTTGAATACACGATCAGCACGCTCGGGCGTGTCTCATGTTCATCTTCATATGTGGTTTGCATGCTAAAAATTGCTGGTTTCATTATGAGCCCAGCACACATAATAGATGGAGTTAAATAGGGTGTAAAACTGGGTGTTGCTCGACACGTCCGTGCGCTTGAATGTACAAAACAGTGTTTCATACAGGAACTTTTGGGGGTCACACAGGGGTCACGCGGATGGCACCATCACAACTGCTTGAAAAACACTGATTGTGAAGAAAGACTAAAACATGTATTAATTTTTAATATAATCATGGCTAATTATGACACTTAGATAATGTACATTAAAGAAATATCACGTGTGTTAAGGCCATACGGTATCAACATGAATGTGATTTCCCGCAAGAGTCGATAAAGTGGAAGACAGTTTTAAATATTTCTTTTTTTAATATTTCAGTAAAAAAGTTGTTTAGTCGAAAGTTGTTTAGTTGTTCAGTTGTGGTATGTTTTTAAAAAAGGCCTAACATTGTTTAATTAACGCCTGTAAAGAAAACAACTTAGTAACTTAGAAAACTTTGACAGCAAGGACATTATTTGCACAAAAACATAAAGTACATCAAAGTATAATAAACAGGAGTGACATAATGTAAAATGTAACTTGTAAAGTTTATTTCTTACAAGAGGAATCAATAAGCAAATACACTATAGCAGAGTTACACATGACAATGAAACAGCTACACATAATAGCTATTTTATGTTATATACAAAAATTAACAACTGCTTAAAGATGTTATGGTTTTGATGTCTAGGAAGTGTGTGTGTGTGTTTTTGAAAATTTAGGAGACCATAAAACGAGACAAAGGGTTTACGCACATAAAGGGCATCTGTTGACAGTGTGTTGTGTTTGGGTGTGGCTTATTTAGACCCTCCCTCACCCTGCAGACACGTTTACATGCGCACATATAAAGAAACATGCTATGGCTTGCCGGTGCTCATCCTGAACATTTAAACATATCTGTGTAGGTGTCAGAGATCAGTAAGCAGCTGCAGGCCTATGAGGTGGAATACCACATTCTTCAGGGTGAGATCCTGGATGGCCCTCCACTCTCGACCAATCACAGCGAGTTAGACAGACTCTCCAGCAGGAGTGGACAGAACTGCTGCAGACTATATCTGACCTGAGAGATCTCCACAGCAGGCTGGACATAAACACCCCCTGCGCCACCCTGGAAAACCACACCAGTACAAGCGCTGACTACTAAATATTCATACACATTGGCAAACACTGAACTGTCGTCATCGGAGGCTTGGAAAAACATTTGTCATGAAGCTCCTCCTCTTGGAGTGATGTAGGCGTCGACTCTCAAAATCCTCTCGCCCTATTGGCTCTGTCGTCTTCTGGACCATCCTAGTAGAGGTGAGGGTGAGGTTTTCAAAACCTCGCTGAAGTTCCTTCACCTGAGATCTTCTGTTGGAGAACCGACACAGAGTATCTGCGTCCCAACTGACCGAACAACTTCAAAGATCAAATTGCTGAGATTTTCAGTGCATTGAGCTTTCGTGACAGAGCTTCACTTTCCGAACGAGATTTAATTGGTCACCAGTGAAATGGCCGTTACCATGGCAACAGCTCAGAAAAAGCCTCTCAAGTACATTTGATCTGACTGATAAAATGTAAAACAACGGACCGACCTGCGAAGTGGCTACAAATGATTGCTTGTTGAAGCGCAGTGTTGTGTTTGAACCCTGTTCCCATCACGTGTGACTGTTTATGTGTGTGTTTGTGTTTGTGTATGTTGCAATCAATGTCCATTATTAGTGCAACAGAAAGTTGAATTTCAGAATGACTGTAAATCTGCAGATCTTCTTACAGACACAAAGAGCTCCACAATTGTTTGTTTAATAAACAGTTGTTGGAGTCTCAGACTGAAATGTTGCTGATTTCACAAAATAATTGATTCAAATGATTAAACCTCACCTTACATATGGAGAGAATTTCTGTGTGTGTGTGTACTGGTATATCTGGTTTACAAGCCCACAAGTGTGTAAAATGACACATTATGTATAACAATGTAAACATGGTTTACGGGGGCACTTCCTGTGTCCATAAATCAAATGGCTTAAAAAACGCACTAAATGGTGTTTTTATTTTAATTAAAAAAAGAGTTTTCTGTGAGGGACAAAGTTTGATTAGCTCAATATAAAAATCAGTCCCCGTACCACGTATGCAAGTGTGTGTGCGCGCGTGTGGGTTTATAGTTTGTTTGTCTGAGTGCTCCTCTGTATGTGAGAACACGTTTGAACCACACGTTTGAGTGCTGTCACCTCAGTGTGAGGATTAAGTGTTTTGACAGGTTTAAGTTCTGAAAGGTGTGTTTGCGAAGCAGGAAAGAATATTTGTGTGTGTGACAATATTTTCTTGGCCTTTTGACCTGTTGTGTTCTTTCTGGAGAATTCCATTTGTGTTTCTCAGTGGCTCCGTTTAAACAACATTTCCGAGGATGTGATTTTTAATCATTTTTAATTCTCATCTGAGAGTGTTCTTAATTTCTTTAAACTACTTTGGTGTAAGTTACGTCAATTTTTGATTCGTGACACGCGTGTTCTTTCGTTTGGGGGTGTGTGTGTGCCTGTTGGACGGTTCCAAAGAAAGGCTTAGTTAGTGTGTGTAAAAACAAACACATTGTGTTTGTTTTCTCTGGATTATCTGAAGATATCTGTATGAGCTGTGTGTGAAATGCTGCGTATTCTTCTGTGGTTTGAAGTGACCAGGTTTGTAAAAGTCAAAGTTACACCTCATTGTTTCACTGACCTTTCCTTAAATTCTTGTACTGGCTGCGGGACGTGTCACGACGCTGATATATAGTCGTAACGATTAGAAATGTGATACTGCTTTTATACAACAGCTCCACAGTATGTAAATAAAGTAGAGTAACAAAAGGGCAGAACGTGTGTGAGACAGTGACAGAAAGCGACTGATCGCGTGGGATTACCTGCGTCTAACTTTGCCTTAGTTTTGTTGTTACTGTGAAGCTTGTGAAACTGTCGATCTTGTTTATTCAGTGAAAACATTTACAAAAATACCGTATTGGAACTGCTTAGTCAGAAATGTCTTTTTTTTTGCTGCATGACATATAAAGTTTAAATTGGGTGTTAATTGCGTTGGATATTGATTGTTTTTTCTAGTTCTACGGCACTATTAAACTGCAGGTGTTGCACGTAACATGTTGATTGCTTAACTAAACAATCGTAAATTATCATTGGCCTGAGGCCTGCTTGTCATTTTATACGCTCTGCGTCGTGACTGATATATGATAAAAATGCATTATCGTTTGATGTGTATGTAACTATGCATTTTAGATTTAAGTTGAAAAAAGTTCATTCAGAACATACAGACTTTAAATGCCTCAGAGCTCGTCAGTCGTCATGTTTCACAAGAACTGCCGGGAGGAACTGTGTGGGTTTCTTGCCAAACACCTGTAGATGCCAGGAAGGCTTGGTGTTACCAGGTAACTCGGTGTAACGACAATGCCTTCAGAACAAAATGAGCCAGCACACACGCATACATCCTCCTACTCTGTCTTTCTCACCTGTCTTTGATTTCACTGAAATCTCTCTTGGTTGTTTTGTGTTATTGCTGAAATGCTCCTCTATCTGGTGACAAAAGAGGCAAGAACATGGCAAGCATTGTTTAGCGGTTCGACTTCCTCCTCACTTGTTTTCTGATTTTTTTGTACTTTACATGTTTTTTGCACTTGGCAACATTGAGCAATTTATCCTTTTTGCCATCTTGTGGTTTTGGCCCAACTGCAGACATCTGCCACACTGTCTGTAACCAGTTTAAGACACCACTAAACATCAACAGTGCCCACGTGTATTACTAACACATGCTTGTTTTATCTAATGCTTGCTTATGCAGAAGTCAGTTCCACGATTTAGGGTGTTACTAAGATGTTTTGTGGGGTAGTAATGGCATTAAATTGCGTTGCTATGCTGTTTCTATGCTGTTTCTAGGGTCTTCTTGGTGGTTGCTAGGGTGTTGCTAATATTCTGGATATGACTCAGGTTCAAACACTAATTACCATTTATACATGTGTTTAATTTGTAGTTTTAGTCTGCTTAAAAGTAAAGGCATTAAAATACAGACAGTGATGGAGTGCCGGGAGTATTTTAAGACCACTAAGTGTCAGAGAGAGTAAGAGCCTCAAACGGGAAGGTCAGGAAGCAGTCTGCCCTGCCTAGACTACAGGCTCCATGTTTACAGAAGAAAAACAGCCCAGAAGAGCATCTGAACACACACACGCAAAAACAACAGCTTTGTTCCTGGAGACACACCCGAACTTTCCTGGTCTTATGTCAGTCTATCCTGAGACAGCCTTGTACTCATAAACACTGGGTCCTACAGAACTTTGAGGTCACACCAAAAGTGAGTCAAACGACCCATTTGGTGACCCACCCCTTCCTTTTCCATTTCCCCTTCATTCTTTCTCTATGTCCCTCTGTCTCTCTCTATGTCCATGTTTCTGTGTGTAAATTGTTCTCTGTTGTTACTACTGTGATCCATAAGGCAGATGTAGGACATTATGTAATGCAAATATTCTCATATAAATATATATATATATATATATACAAATATACAAATACAAATTTGTGCATATATATATGTATGTATGTATGTATGTATGTATATATCTATATATATATATATATATATATATATACAAATTTCGATTGTGGGAGTTGTATGGTATGCGTTTAGAACTAGTTCGTGCACATCGCTGTAGCCTGCTGGCCTAAATGACCCTTTTCTAAAAATAATCAGACACCCCAGCTGGATTATGCAACAATCTCAAGGCGTTAATCTAGTTTTATTTGATTCTTTGCATGCAGTTATGTATTTTAAAGGCTATTGTTTTACATTTTATTTTTGCTCTAAATAACTGGCATAGTGTTGTTACCCAAAAGCAGATAAACAACTTAGGGTTCTAGTTTAAAATTACAGTACAGGTTCATCTAAAACCACGCTGTTTAATATTAAAATCTCGACAAGTTACAAATCTCCGTTTACTGAGTATTAATGGAACAATTATTTTGTGACATTTTTTGACACTTTTTGGAAACTTTTGACACTCATCACAAACTGTTGTTAAAATGAAGACTGTATTTAATCAGTCATATTTGTCATGCTTTCATTCATTATTTCTGTTCATTCATTCTCTGCCCGTATCTTCTATGATTTATGGTTAGTGAGAATCTGGTCAACAGAGAAGCAATAAATCCTTCTTTCAAACTAATATTGGTATTTTTACAGTAGGGCTGCAGTGTGCTTTCCTGTGGGCCTGATAAGCTGGTGACAGTGTCATGACTCAGTACTGTAGTACTGGAACTGAAACTGTATTGTAACTTAAACTGTTGACAAGACGTTTGGATATTTCTTCAGTTTTCTGATGAAATGAACTGAGCTGTTGCTCGGAATGTAGAATTTCTCGTCGCAACGACAAAAATCTCGAAAACAAATCTCAGTTCTAATATTGCCTTGTTCTGAAAAAGAACAAAATTATAAAACAACATCTATAAAATATATTTAATTTATACTTTATATAACTCATATATATACATATATATATTTACGTATATAAATATATATTATATATGAATATATTTAATTTATATTTAGTAACTGAATCGTGCTAAATACACCTTTGTGCTTAAATGTACACAGTGACAAACGCACGATACAGTGTATGACAAGCATATACAGAGAACACAAATAACACGTTCCTTGTACAGTTGCCAAGTGTTTATGTAACCGGTATTTTGAGGTTTCTGCCTGACACATTTGTTTGGAATATGCAAAATGAGGAGAAAAGATTGGCTTGCTGTGGCTCATGGGTGTGGCTGCAGCTGAAGTTGGTGGAACGTCAGAAGCACGTTCTCCCTAACGTTTTAACAAGAACGTTTAAATTACATGGACAGAAAAGTGCCATAAAACCATCATGCTCTAGTGCACAATGGTTTGAAGCCCAGATGTTTAACCACTAAGCCACACCCCCACTTTGTGATTGGCCGTAGCAACCACAGCGTGGCTTATAAAACTCTTTTCTTTCTCAGCATGTGAATATATACAGTATATACATATACAGTATATACATATACAGTATATACATATACTGTTTTATACAGTACATATACTGTATCGGCAACACATAGATTTGTTAGTTTGAGTTGTAATCAAACTATGATGAGTTCATCTTGAATTCATACAATATCAGTACTGTTAAAAAGATGCGTACGGTATGAGATTGGTTTCCAGTCACACGTCTGGAATGAAACCTTCCTCATTTGAACCAATTTCATTTAAATTTCATTCAAGGTTGTTGCTCAACATTCAAGAAAACATCTTTTCCCACCTATATACCAAGTCCCAAATTACCATTGCTAAATCATGTTAAATTATTACCCTAAATCAGGGGCGCAGCTCGCAATTTTGGGCCCTATGACAAAATATGAGGTTGGGCCCCCCTAGTAGTGTTATTACTAATAAAGCAGATCTCTGGGGGCCCCTAAAGGGCGTGGGCCCTTAGAATTGTCCTAACTTTCCCCCCCTTAGCGGCGCCCCTGCCCTAAATCCACAATATGTGTGTAGATATGGGAAGATAATCTATTATAACTTAAACATTATAACTGTATTGCTTCAACCCTGTGATGGTAATTTATATACTTATCATTTGATGAGATAACTAAATACATTCTGATAGTACCACTCAACTTCAATGATTAGTAACCCGTGAATTAAACATGTTTCCTGGAATGACAATTCAGCCCTGTTACGCTCCAGATGGTTGCTGGTAACAGGGCTGAATATCATTACACCAAAGCACATTCTTTTTCACTATCAATACTTATGTACCTTGTGGTAGTACATTTAAGGGGAGGAAGGCTGTGCGTCGAATCAAATCTGGTTTTAAACAGGGCTGAAAGAGAAGGGAATTAAAACATCATCTTTCTGTTTATACCTTTTCATTTCTGTATGGGCGCCATTTTCCATGTGTTTGTTAGGCAAGCCTAAAACATGTTAACAGGGATCTCACATTTGAAGAGCCCCCAAGAAATCCTTAGTCCTCAGAAATGCTGTTGGGTGGGGTCCTTATAAGATGTATTCAATAACTCTTTAAAAGGTAAGTGTTGCTTAAGGGCTGGGCTTTGACCATGTGCAGCTATATATGAAACAGGACCTGTCTTTGAAGTATTTGAACCAAATGAAATATCTGCTGTCGTTTAACCTCTCGTGTTCATACCTGTGTGATACAACAAGACAAACTTTTAACCTGCGTTTTGCTAAAAGCGACCCACTGAAAGTTAGATGACCTGGGAACCCAAACTTGAGAAGTTCAACAGCAGACTGCATTCAGGCAAAACGATGATTTGTGAACATTCTTAACACGAGCACAAAGCTAAACCAAACTATCTGAATGAAACTGTAACGAAATACTAGTATTCACATACCAGACCAAACTATCACACCCAGCCAACGCCTTAACAAAAAATCCCATTTTCACCTGCGAATCGTACGTGTTCAATTAAAAGCATTTAGTAACTGTTGCTTTCTCATACCTGGCAGTAATTTGTGGCTTTAAAATGAAGAAGTGACGTAAACAAATAATACATGATGTTGCTCTCTTCAGAGGGTGGAGATTTGTCACCCAGCCCTCTAAGATAATGTGGGTGCGATTCGTACTGTTAATAAACCTCATGTTGTGATACAATACTGTAGAAACTTGTAAGTCATTGAAGAGTGGTTCATGCCTCAGACTCTGTTCCCAAAACAAAACAAACATGTTGCATTATATGCTGGCCAAAGCGTTTCTTCCACTAGATACAAAACCAGTTCTATCAGTTTAAAGAATTGAAGTTTGGTTGACTACTCAGAGTCTGTTAATGAAGATTTATGAGAAATACAGATAAACCTGCATCCTGTAACCTAGTCCATAACCTCAGTACCAAATACTTTTTGCCTATTGTTCAGTACTGGTTTTTATGACAGCTGACGTTTGTTTTCTATTAGTTTACTAAAATATCTTTTATGTCTTTACATAAAATAGCTATAAATATATATAAATTTATATATATTTGTATATATGTGTGTGTGTTTAATTGTTAATGTTAATGTATTATGATATTGCGATTCATTATTAAATATACAGTATATATAAAGCATATACACTTATAAATGTAAATATAGTTACATATATTTATATATGGCTATACATACTATATATAGCTATACAACTGTATATAATAACTACATATAGATATATATAATCGTGTAGTAGTTACATATAGTCGTTTTACTTTAATAAATATACTGTAAATTTAAAATGAGGGGGAAAATTCTTTCTTATTTATTTTGCAAGTCCATATTCTTTTCTCTGTCATTGCGAACACCCTCCTCATTTGCCACCCGTCGTAGTTTCTTTGATTTGTTTCAGCCTCATGTCTGCCGTGGGGGTTTTTTGTACTTTTCAACAGAAAATTCCGTTGTGTAAATGACTAACTGTACAGGTTTACAGGGTGTTCAATTTCACGTATGTGTTTGCACACGTATGTGTTCGTGTTCTGTACCTGTGCAGGTGACACGTGCTCATGTGTCCAGGTGTGTTCACATGAGTTACCATCACTAATTGAGGTTTTACTCAATAAAGCAGTTCTAAATAAGCAGGAAAGTAAGATAATATACACAACTTTTGTGTGTCTATTTGTGTGACTATGTTTTGGACTTGTGAATAAATCACTTATGATTCAGGTTCAACTACATGAATGTCAAATCACTGTGTTTAATACAAAATCTTCGCTTGTATAACAGCTGATTCAATCATTTTGGGGTGTTGGACGTCTTTAATATCGTTGTTGATTCATGACAATCAGCTTTATTGTTCACACCCCGACATGAGATAAGAACAATTGTCTTAATCTCCATGACATCACGAGATGAATTTTGATTGGCCGGAAAAAAGTAAGTCCATGGAAGCCACGATGACATCATGGAGCCACATTCTAAACATACATTTTTTTCTGTTTTAGCCACGATGTATAAAGTAATGAACTACACTGAACTGACTACATTTACATTTCAGGGGTGTTTGTCAAACATCTTTTCCATTACGGATCTCTGCCCAGATTACCTTACCTGAAGATATTTGGGCTAAGGTGTTTTCTATTGTGCACGTACAAAGGAAAATGACACCATCTGCTTTATTATTGTATTGTGCTCATTAATTATTGACAAACAGGCTCGTCTGCTGTATCAGAGGTTAAACCTGAAAATCCTTCTGTGCCAGTTCATACACCCACCCACTAACTCACCCACATACCTAGTCACACTTTTTGAAACCCTGCATCTTAACAAGGTCATGATAGATTGACATACAAACACATGTACACAAGACTGTGGTGAATTAGGCACACACACACCGATGGCTGGCATACTTGTGGGCTTGGAGTGTTGCCAGTATCTTCCACACCCCAACTGCCACAAAAAAAGGAAAATAAAGTCACAAATGGATGTTTTAAAACATCATTGTGACTGCGGCTGTACATTATGGCTGCGTATCAGCCGACCGAAATACAATATTTGCACAGAACATTTGGCTGAACTAAATTAACACTGAAGCACTACATGAGGTGTGCCAGTATTGTGCCGAAATGCTTTTGGATGGTTCAGACACTTTAAATTTATCTTTAGGGAAGGATTTAGATCATTTTTAAGATTAAAGAAGTTCGGCAAAGAAATTAGATACCTGTCATTTCTGACTAATATGAATACAAATTTAATGAAAAATATACACTGTAAAACAAAATTAACAGAAAATATACTGGTCATTTTCTGCCAGGACATCTTTTGTTAATGTACGTACATTTCTGTTAACCCTGAAACTCATCAGAATGCAGTGCAAAATTCAATATACTTAAACAGTTAAAAAACAGCTGTAAAAAATCAAAACAGAATTTTTTTTCAGATTAATACAGTAAAAGAGCCCTGTTTTTACAGATGACTGTGCTTAAATACATGCTGTGTCTTTAATAATCTGGTTTATGTCTGAGATTTAGTTTTGGTTAGTATAACTTCTGAATGGCTATCTTACAAACATATTAGCCAGCCATTTAATGGTAAGTAAAAACAAACCCTGATTATTATATAACCAAACAACTGTGTGTGTGTTGGGGTTGATGGGTTGAGCACAACTCTTCTCAATGTCTTCGGTAACGCTAGTTTGAATTTGAAAGGTTTTGTTCTTCTTTATTTATTCTGTTCTGAACAAGACACGGGTTGGGTTCGTGCGCGCTGACGTCATCAGGTACACGATACTTGATGACACGGCATAATTTCATCCGACAATAACTTTCGCCATCAGCCTATAGACACAACAGAACAAATGCATAAAATATATGTGTTACAATACTTCATAATTCACCATGTTGATACTGTTTCTTTCCCTGTTTTTATAACAAGTTCAGTGTACAGCTGTATGCGTCTATAGATCTGTATAAAACGCATTTGAATCTTAAATGAGTTACTCCCCGCAATAGCACGACTCGTGTGTGCTTGACAATCTTCTAACATCATTAAAGATTTAACAATTAAACAACGCCTAGCCGTAAATCATGTAGAGTCATTTGTCTTATCCCATTGTTGCAGAGCAAGGCCACCTTTACGCGTGCTTGTGTTAGATCTTTGAATCTGCGAGGCGTGTCTTGCCAGGAAGGGAAAGACAGAGAGAGACTGACAGAGAAGGAAGGAAAGGGCGGAGAGGGAGAGGCAGGCAGGCACGGGTTACACACACCCAACCCTTTCTCTTCTGCTCCCTCCTGCCTCCGGTTGCGCGTATCTGGAGCCAAGAGCGCGCCCATGAGCGCGCCCCACCCTCACCTCCTGCGACCAGCGCCCGGCCCATCACGTGATGCGCGCTCCGCTCTCCCCGGAGACTTTAAACACTTGGACGAGAGGTTGTTTCGTAACTCGGGGAAGTTTTTTTTAGTACTCAAAAGTTTGCCGTCCCAACTACAAGTGTGTCATTTGGATGTGTTTCACGCTGTTGTGTGACTTGACTTTTGGTCGTCTTGCGAAAACGTACTAACGGCGCACTTTTATTTTTGGGGGAATTTTACGCGTAACATCAGCTGGCAAGTAAGTTACTATATTTATCATTAAAGACTAAATTTTAATGAAAAAACAGGCGCTCCTGCTTCAGTTACAGCCTTTTGACACTTTATATACATTTTTGGCGTTAATCTTTAATGTATAAGAACTATGTGTATGTTCTTCCATTACTGAAAACCACCAAGTTCATTATAAACGGGTAACGGGTGATATTACAGCATTTGTACCCGATTAAAAAAACTGAATACATATTAATGACAGATTGTGCGTCCTACATACCTGTATTTTCTTTACCTGTACTCATACTGTATCTGTACCGTTCTCGCCGCTGGTGCAGTTGTTTTTTACTGGCTTTCAAGTTTAATCATTGGTCTGTTATCTATGATCATAAGTAACAGACATAATTTACAGTCTTGTAGTCCATTTAGATAAGCCAGATCGTAAATATAACGTAATTTTTAACGCACTAAACTTTACTGGTACGTGCTTCGCTTATTTTGTGTCCATTTGGAGAAATAAGAAGAATTTCTTTGTAACACTTTAAGTTACTAAGATAAATAAATAAATAAACTAAAATAAGTAAATGCTTTTTAACAAAATACCACATTTTTTGACAGATCTGTAGTTAATTTACATGTATATAGTTACAATTGTCATTAACCTTTGTTTCAAATATTTTTACATATTAACATTTTAATGTTGAGGAACTTTGTTTTGTTAGGCATTATGTAAGGTGTAATTACTTATTAATGGCGTTATCGAGTTTATAGTTTAAAGTGTTACAAAGTCTGTCATCGGTTGCGGTACAACTTCCAGTTGCAGTCTGATTTACCTGTTAAGCGTCATGTGGGTTATTTATAGGTTAATATTATGTTCTGTGTGACAAGATGATGCATGATATGTCCTTTGACTTTTGTTCAGTGTTTGTGGATTCTGGTTCAAAAGACTCACTATGTAAAGTTCTGACTGACTTTCACAGTCTCCTGTTAGGTTGATTTAGAGTCAGATGTACTCTGTTCAAAACATTACACGGTATTCACATACATATATATATATAATAGCCAGACTCAGCCTGTATGATGATCAGACTCACACTGTATAAATGTGCGCGCGGTTGATGTCATAATTTTAGATGCAAAATTCCAATAAAACTCTTGTTCTCTTAGTCTTGTTCTCTCGCTTTCCTCAGGGAACAATTTTAGGTTGTA
>JAZGTI010015573.1:0-13322 GCA_036877585.1 Botia kubotai
GAAGCCACTGAAGTCACCACAGAAGTATTTTTTCCTGAACTAGAAGAAGGTTAGTACCTTGATCAACATCAATGTGCCCTTAAAATTGTTAGATGGGTTTAGATTTGTGGAGAAAAGTCTCAGGTAGATATTACAGAAGTGATATTAGATCAGAATAGTTTGGTGTGGCTTAATGAGAATTTAACTTATTCACTATCAAACATTGTTTTACCTATCAATGCTAGGCTTGTATCCATTTACTGCAAATTCAACTTCATTTAACTGGCTGATATTGGTTAAATGTGCATTCATTGTCTTTTGTGTGCATTATAACAACCATTAAAAAGCATCATAACTTCTCAATGTAAATATTCCTCACTGTCTGTCTTGTTCTATTGTTCGCCCTGTGTCCTCGTGCTAATATATCCCCATAACACTGTAATGTTGTTATGTCTAACAAGAGGAAGAGATACTCCTAACTACCCCAATCACCCCCCAGGAGGGGGCTGGGGGTGAAGTAGGGTCAGGGCTACCTGAAATTGACCCATACATACCAGGTCAGTATTTCACCTGTGCAAGTTATTAAAATGAATGTATAACATGTATTCTTTTTGTTTCCCCACATCAAGACATGCTCAGTCTTTACTTACTTCTGATGAAGGGATAGTTCACCCAAAAATAATGTACTGTAATCATTTACTTACCCTCATGTTGTTCCAAACCCAAAGTTTCTTATCATGGAACATAAATAGCAATGCATTATAAACTGACAGCTGTCAGTCCATAATAATCTTTGTGTGCAACAGAAAGAAATCGTGCAGGACTGCATGAAAACATAAGAGTGTGTAACTTGATGACTGTTTTGTTATTTTGGGTGAACTATCTGTTTAGTTCTGTATCAGATATATCACCGTTTAAATATAAAATATGTATTAGCATCTGTTCGCAAGACTTTGTTCGGTTCTCCAGTCTGTTAATGAATACTACAAAAGTGCCAATAAACTAACTTGTTTATAATTGCTGGTGTATCTGCCAGTACATTTTTGTGTTTAAAATGTTGTTTGTCTGTTGTATGCCACCTGCTGTTTTGGTGCTAAGGTATGTCTACCTGTGTGCTGTGTACCTGTCTCGTCGGATCTGTATACTGTGATGACCTCAGACTGGACCGCGTTCCTCCCCTTCCCAAAGAAACCACTCATTTCTATGCACGCTACAATAAAATTGCCAAGATTAGCAAGTCTGACTTCGTTAACCTGAGTATGTGTTCCATCAAAGACAATTAAATCATTTTAATCATGTTGCAATTCAAGATATTGCTGAAGTTCATATAGACAGCAATAATGAAAAGATTTCTTTATTAATACACTTGATATAATTTAATAGCTCTTAAACTGATATTATTTGCTAACGTCTTAAACTGACATTTTCAATAACATTTTATGTTTTTTATGTCATAAAGACAAATTAAAGAAAATCGACTTGACAAGCAACAGCATTTCCAAGATTGATGATGATGCTTTCTTTGGACTTCCTGCTCTGGAGGAGTTGATATTACGAGAGAACGGTCTTAGACAACTTCCTGCTCTGCCACCCTCCATGACCCTTATTGATGCTTCTCACAACCAGCTGGGCAACACTGGCATCCAAAGAGAAGCTTTCAAGGTAAAAGAATCGATGAGGACCACGATGGAGCGTATAATCACAAAGCTTAGCCGTTAGCTTAACCCATGCTAGGTTTTCCTTGCAGACCGACTCTTTACAGATTTCATAGATAGCCTATTGTTATGCAAGGGGGGCTTTAAATACAACACAAAACCAAATGAGGGTCCATATGGAAACTGCTAATAGAGATGTTCTTTAGCTAATTTGCCAACAAGAGAATGAATCACTTAAAAAAAACTATGCAGGCAAGAAAATCCTATTTATATTCATTAATACATTTCCTGTTTTCAGGACATGCCAGGGCTACTTTACCTCTACTTCACGGACAACAACATGGACCACATCCCGGTTCCCTTGCCCGACAGTCTTCGTTCACTGCACCTACAGGTACCTGTACTCCCACCTCACTAGTGCCACCATGTGGACAGCAACAAAACCTGCCAATTAATTGAAAATATTACCATATATGTATAGAAGCCAGTTGACATTTTAAAAATTATTCTGTGTATTTAACAGCAGGAAAGTAAAGGTCTAATAACAGAACCTAAATCAATCATTCATTTATTCCCAGTCTTTTATGTGATATATGTAGTGCTTTATAAACAGACGTTTGTAATATGCTAATAAAATTATGATTTAGTTATGAAGAATTAATGAAGTATATGTTACAAAAATCTGTTTTGTTCTCATTCAGAATAACAATATCCAGATGATGCATGATGACACGTTCTGCAACCCGCATGATTTAAATTACATCCGCAACGCCCTGGAGGACGTCCGCCTGGACGGTAATCCCATCAACCTCAGCAGAACCCCGCAAGCCTACATATGTTTGCCACGTATTCCCATCGGCGCCCTTATTTAAAACAAAAATGCACGCGTACAAATCTCACATATATGCACATGCATCAAAACTGCTGTGTGAGAACTTTTTTCTAAGTCTGTGCTCAAGCAAACACTTGGATATGAATGGCTGTCTTTTAAAGTAAGTTGGCATAAATAAACACAAGACACTTTCACAGGAGTACTGCTGGACACTCCCAACTCTCGGCTGCTTGTATTTCTACATTCACATACACAGTTTGAATACAACTTGAATACTTAGGACATTTGTAATCGTATCTGAATAAAAAAAACAGGTATAATGTATTCCCCCACAAGTGGGAGACCTTTCATGATTTATCTCTCCTAGAAAAACAGAAAACCACGCTTCACTCATGAACAGTTTTATTTATCAAATGCTAATAATACTACCGGAAAGGATGTACAAATACAAATATCTCCGTTTTATTTAACAAGACATCTTTTAAGTGTTCTGTACTTGGTGCCTGTTTGGGGCTGTTGCAATAGCCAGCTGAAATTGTTTAAATATGTTTGTTTTGTAAAAAAAAATTATGAAATATTGTTAATATTCATATAGAATTTAACAAACGTTTATCACGGTAGTATAAACAAATGGAAGCTGGTGCTCACTGACTAATGCAATAAAACAAAGCATTCTAATAATGAATCTGTTGCAACATCTGTAATGTAATATAAAATATATAAGATGTTTTTTTTCTATCTGCAATATGTTAGAAAATAACATTTTAAGCTGTTGTTATGACCATGTTTAATGGCAATCAAATGAACACTTAAAAACTGTTTTACAGGCTAAAGGGCTTTTGACAGTGTTTGGGGGGGGGGATAAAGGGGTATAAGCACAGCATTGTGTTTTGTACGCAAATATCACACCTGAATAAAGATTTCTGATGACCTCTCCAAAACAGAGGCGGCTTACCGTTTCATTACATTTCTTTACTGTAGCTTAAAAAATCAAAGGCATTAAACCAACATTGACAGTTTTCAAAATGCTTATTTACAACGTCTCACAGTTCGTAAACAAACGGCTATTAATACGATGAACTAAAATAAATGTAACCAATATTTCTGTAAATCAATAGTCAATCACTAGAACAGCACGATTCACTTTTGGCAACAGAAAACAAAACTTTGTGCCAAAGAAAAGGTGCAGAAAAGTTAGTTACATATGTAAACGGTCCCATTTTTAATGGTCATTTGTGTTTCAAAAGTTCTCAATAAGCTTTTCAAAGAGGTTGAGGAATTTCTGTCTTCTCTCTAAGGACGCTGGCTCCATCACCAGGGGAATGGAGTTGTCAGTTCCCTCCGAATTGTCACTTAACTCCACCGTCTGCTCCCCTTTCGCCATCCCCCGCTGCTGCTCCAAGATGGCCCGCTCTCGCTCAAGCTTCGCCCTTTCTCTGTCTAAAATTGCTCTCTCCTTTTCCAGCTGTGCTCGGATGTACTCCACAGAGGCCCTGTCCCTCTCCACAGCAGCCTTCTCTCTTTCCAAAGAGGCCCTGTCTCTATCCAACGCCGCAAGTTCTCTCTCTACTCCTGCTCTTTCTCTATCCAGAACCATCTTCTCTCGTTCCAGAACCATCCTTTCGTATTCAATGGCGGCCTTGTCGCTCTCAAGGATGGCTCTTTCGTGTTCCATCTCATCCCTGTCTCTATCCAGCTCCACTCTGTCTCGCCCCATGTCCTCCGACATCATGTCGTCGTCCTCGGCGAACAGCTCGATGTCGCTTCTGTCCGGYTCACGCACCCTCTTGCTCCTCCTACGAGTGATGCTGTTCGGGCGATACTCGCTGTCATCGCCCAGAGAGGAAGTATCCAGGGTGACTTCACTTCCTGCGAGTCTGCCCTCCATGGCATCATCCATGAGGGAGAACCAGGGCCAGTTAGTGGGGTTCACCGAGACACCCGGTGGGGGATTCTTTAGCTCCTGAAACACACAAGGTACACACACATAATTTATGAGCTGTGTGCACTGGGCTAAACTCAGAGAGGTTGTGAGAAGGCTGATGCATTTGATTTGGACACAGCCACTGAAAAGCTTGAGGTTTATTTTAATCACACTGATAGACATTTCTAAGACATGTATCATCTGTGTCTTTAAAGCACCCGTATTCACTCGAAATTAATTTACATATCAAAGCACACTCGTAAAGCACACGTGGCCTAAGCATACCTTGTACTTCATCTTAAGGTTTTCCCATTTCCTCCTTGCCTGGCTGGCAGAAATCTCTCTCTGTAGACCCAACTCCTTCAAGATGGCCCTAAAGAACAGATGAGAATGGTACACTAACAGTGATTTTACACAAAACTGCTGCAGGCGGGTGACATTGTTAGTGTGTGTTCATTAATGAATAGGTGAGTATGCATGTGTAAGTATGTACTGGGGTGATTGGTTGTTTTACCTATAAGCCAGGGTAGAAGAATTTCTCTTGCCAGTGAAAAGTGAGTCGTTGGTCACACGCAACTTCACGAATCTAACGAATTCCTCATTTGACACTAAGTACAAACACACATACGTTAATAGCGTAGGACACGTGATTTACATAAATACAATAAATATAATATAATAAATACATTAAATGTACGGGATGTATGTGCGCTCAACGTTAAATTGGTAAATAAGGACATTTAATTAGTCTTCAAATGTTTTATATGAACATTAAATGACATACTACTCACTCTTATAAATAAATTCTGCATGATCTGGGCCATCCTTAATGTCCTCAGGAGGACTCTGTACAGTGTACAGTTCGTGGTCCATACTTGATTCTGTTGTCTTTGAGTCATCAAGTGCGCTACTCATGGCGTTAGTGCACGAGCGAAGGGCACTAAATGAGAAAATGGAGGGTTACGTTCAGTTCTTCTGTTGGTGATTCATGGGGGTTTGCGCCTATATACTGCCACCTATCGCGCTTCTGTGATATCACGATTTATAAGCTTGTTTTTGGTAGTGTTCTTATAAGATGTTGAAACGATGTAAAAAATGTTAAAAATAAATAAATAAAAGAAAAAGGCTGTTAAAAACTGTCTTTGACTTATAATGATGCAGTAACACCTAATTATAATGTTTTGGCAGTAAGGGCAGCGATAATGAAGAGATGGTCGACATCCACATCTGTAAATGAATAAACCTGGATAAAACACATACCATATATCATTAAAACAGTGTGCGTTAAGAGAAAGACTCTACAGTATATTTTATGATAAAGTGTAACACTCTTAAATGTCAAAATGGCCTGTCGTGTGTAGTTTTAATTGGTCATTTCTGGTAGATTTAAATACAAAGGAGCAAAGGGGGCAGTGGAAACCACTACAGCACACCGTGCATTGGCGTAAGGGGCAGTGAGTGGCCTTTCTGAATCGTTATATGTGGCATTAAAAAAACAAGACTACAAATTAAACAGGACCTTTATCACCTTTAATGTCGATATATGCACCATTTACATATCTGAAAGACGAAACTAAAATAACAGGGTGAATCATAAAAAGTAACTTTATGTAAAGTTAAATTATATGTAATATAATGTTTTATAACAACCTTGTAGGTCCTGTGCCATATAGCCTACTTGTGCAAGCACACTACGTGGTTTTAAAATAAATGCTACCCGTTTATTAAGTGTTAAACCCCACAAATACAGTTACATTTAAGTTTTGCCATGAACACAGCCATTCCATCATTATCAGCCGCGGAAATCATCCCATTGTTTGTCAGCTACCGTGGTCTAAAAAATTACTCATATAATGTAACAATACATTCGACGACAGAAATGTAGTAATGTCAGTACTCACTAAGATGAGACCCGCGGTGTCTCATTCATTTCAACGTTGTTTGCAAACAAGAAACCGTTGTCCTAAAACGGTTGGACTAAAACTGCTGGCGATGCTGTATTGTAAACGGCGGTGCAGTTATACAAATACGCCCTTCAATCTGAACAATCCGGAGGAGTCACTTCGCTTACAGATTGTTTGTTCGTATGTAACATCAGTAAGATTTTGCCCTTTAAAGATTTTATTGTAAAATTATTACCGCTAGATTTATTTTACATGCAAATAATTTGTTTTGTAGGTCTGTCCAGAACAAAGGTGGCGGTAGAGAGGGCGCTGTAGGTACTTTCAAATGCTGAATGAGACAAGAGTCGACATCCGATTGGCTGAAGACAAAAACGTCACTTCCGCAAGCTCCTTAAGTACGTGAGACAAACGTTTCTTGCCCACGTTTTTCATTCGTACGTGGAAGAGAGAGCAGTTAAGACTTCCGTCTTTTGTGAGTTACTTAAAGACCGATTTAGGTTTTTGTTTTACTTTGTTTAAACTTTTTTGCGCAGTGATTTCGCATATTTGAAACCTTTTGGGTAACCATCGAACGTTTTTATTTGTAATGTGCCTTGAAATCATGGCTATGAAAGGACACTGTCAGAAAGACACGGACGCCACGCCTGTGAATAAGAAATGGTCGAAATCCAAGAGGAAAACGTTTCTGCGTACACAGATGAAGAAGGCCAGTGTCCGAACATACAATGGAACTCTTGGCGAAAGGAGGCAACGGATCCGCGCTTGGCCGGCCCGGAGATCTCAGTCGAGCCCAGATCCTGTCGACGGTTGTGTGTCATCTGGTGCCATGGCGCCAAGAAACACTACGCAGTACTTAATGGACCTTGTTTACACAGAGGAACTTGATGTTTTAATGGAGGCATATGATGTAAGCCCAAATTCTACAGTGCAAAGTTATGTTGCGTTTGACGACAGCGTTTATTCACCGTCAGACTCTGATTACGACAGATCGTTGGACTTTCAACAGCAAGACTTCGAGGACATGTTCTTCAGGAATGAAATTTGAAGTGGTCACCGAAACTGATTTACTTGATTTCGCCGAAAGACAGACAGACTGCAAGACAATTGCGAAACCATAGACCGTAAATGTGTGTGAACGATTACGATGCTTTTGTTTTTAGCCCTGTAAAATGTCTTGTTCAATTTGAGGTCGAGCAAGACGTTCAGCGCACAATCTTGAGTTTTGTTATAAATTGAATATGGTTTCATTTGTCGGCTTTCCTTGTCTCACAGCATTGCGCAGACTCCAAGTCAGGGAGGCCGGACGCCCTGCGTCACAGCTGCGCGATGACGTGTATGCTACGCCCTGCTCCTAGTGGCCATCACCACGTGGCCTACAGGTAAACCCGCTTCACCCTTTCAGGTGTATGTGGTGTAAGTGAAAAGAACGTTGCAATATCGTGGCAGTGTAATTTCTGAAAATGTGCATGCACTGTTATACCATCGGTTGCATCTCTGTTTGAGAGACTGTTTGCAGGTTGCTGGTCGTACAGGGTGACTGACTCTCAGCTGTCTGTGCAACGCTCTCAGAGCCTTGGGACAAAGCCACATGGCTTCCTGGCCGTCAATGTTGGGTAATTTTACATGTGGTAAATGTTTTGCACATTAGTTACACCGGTGTATTTAAACGTAATAGCCTTATAGGATATGCCTTTATTTTGTAAAAGAAAAAAAAAAATTGTAAAGTTCATGATTGTGTAAACCAATAAAAATATTTACTTTTGACTTCCACGGACTGTCTTGTTTTTCCTCTCTTATCTACATGGTTGCAGTGATTTAAGAAAAAAACAGTCTTGAGCAAAAAAAAAAAGTTTAGGCTTATACCCAAAATTGCGGTATAATAGTTGCCACCAGATGTCTCTGAGCTAACTGGTTCTCGTATACAAACATGAGAAACTTTGAATAATGGACTACAACTGGTCCAAAAGCAAGTGATTGAGGTTTCCACATATATAAAACTTTATCCCACTCCATATTCCATAAAGAAATATATTTTTAAGGTGTTTAAGAGCTTTTCCAGTCCCCTCTAACACTTGGAATAATGAATTAGGGAATTTAATGGCCTGGGCCGATTGTTTAATAAGAGGGGCATCAACATGTTCAGTGCTATTTCAAGCAGGACCATGTACTGCATCCAGAAGTATTAAGCATGTGCCATAAACGTCATAGTAACCTCACAAATGACTGCAGTACCGGGTCTAAATCTACCCAAATACCAGATGGCTAAATGTGTGGTGGTGTCAACTTTGCATAGACAAAAATCACCTTAAATCCATATCTGTAAAAATTACCCAGCCCAGTTCATGTTTCTGTGTTTTGTTTAAATACTAGATGAGACGGTAAATTCAGCCTAGGGATATGAATTTTAAATAGGTATACAAAGCACTTTAACTATGTAAACAAACTGCGGCTTAGCAGTTAATTGTTTATCTTGGTACACGATTGTTTTATGCACAGGAACACGTTGTTCTTTTTGGCACAGGGCGCTAAAACCCACGTGGCCAACAGGTGCGCGTTCCTAACGGGTTTACATCACCAGGTGGCGCTAATTTGCCACGCTAGCGTTTGAGATGGGATGAAGTTGTGGGGAGATCAAGAGAGGACAAACGTCTCCAATTACACTGATAAGGACACCGCATGGAAGAAATTAGAACAAGGTCTGTTTTATAGCACTTTAATAGCGTTTCTTATGTATTTTTATTCTGTCATTTAATTCAATGAGGCATCACTCATTTGATTAAAGGGATAGTTTACCAAAAATGAAAATTCTTTAATCTTAAGAACTCCATCTTATCTCCATCCACCTTAAACACTCAACTTCATCTCATTCCAAACCTATATGACTTTTTACTTCTGAGGAACAGAAAAAAAGACATTCAAACGTCTCAGTGGTTTTGTGTCCATACAATGGAAGCCAAAAGGTGCCATTGTTGTTTGCTTACCAGCTTACTTAAAAAAAATCTCAAACAAAAAGTCATACAGGTTTGGAACGATATGAGGGTGAGTAAATGATTGAGTAAATTATTTTTGGGTGAACTATTCCTTTAATTCAAACACTAAACCCACAAGGGTTCAACGATCTCTAACTACTAATACTAAATAGCATACCATACTACAACACACTTTATTTGGGACATGCTACTTTTAATGCTATATAGGACGAATAGTATATGAACAAGGTTACAGAGACAGTTTCTGGGGAACACACAAACATTATTTCCCCCACCATTGTGTCCCTTTAGGTGCTCTGTAGTCTTTCCTCACATTTCTGTTTGTATTTTCTATTCCTCTCATTTTATTGCCTTTTCCTTTCTGCTTTTCTGTGCCTCAACTCAGAGTGTCAGGTGATGCTTAATGTTTCAACATTCAGTATTTCTTTTCTATGGCGGGTTCTTCTCCCACTCTTCCAATCCTTGCGATCAGCTCAGCTGTCCCACGGTTCATCTGACAAGAGTAATAGATGGGGCTTCTCACCTCAGGCCTGCTGTGTGCTGTCAATGAGATGAGAGCTGAATACGAGGTCTGTGTGTTATGATTGATATGGGGCCTCTAGCCGGGCCGCACTGCCAGTCTATTGATCGGTCACCAGTCTGGTCTCATGGGAGGATGTGTCTCCCGGCCATCCATCTTACACTTTTTTTCTGCCATTAGAATGACAAGCAAAGTTAAAATCATAAGCTCCAGCTTGAAAGCTTCATTTAGAAGAGATTTATATTCTACACTTACCTGAACACGTCACTGAGTAATGAGGCGTCGGATTTTGAGTTAATAAGTAAATAGGATTTATCTTTCATTAATGTATTGTGTCCAATCACACACGCACAATTAACAGGGTTATTCGATGCCCCTTTCATCACAAAGCAGGTCAGCATTTCACAGAAGTCTAGAAGGCTAAAATTAGCCGCAACGTTGACGTTGTGCAGCTAATTCAAGAAATTAATTGTAAGTGTACTTGTGTATAATTGTCATATTTAATCGGAAGTACTTCTAATATCATTAAACATCAGAAGTAATATCATTAGCACACACCGAGTAACAATTAGAAAAAAATGAGTAAAAATGCCTCAGTTAACAGGTGCGCAAAAAGCGCTAGTGGAGTCAGCTGCATTTGGGTTGCCATAGTGACTAAAGACTGATTCTACATATTTGCATATTTGGCTGTTGTTTATGTACAACAACTAAGTTTCATTTGGATGATCTCGGAAGTAATCACATTATGGACTGGAGCTGTCGTGGCAACAAAGTGAAGATATTTTAAAATCAGTGTGAAGCACAAGAAGTTTATGTGCTGTAGTTTTCACACATTGCAATGCAATCCTAAATTGCTCACCCAAGTTTAACTGTTTTCACCACTCTACAAACCCAAACAATAATTGTAATTTCCAAACCCATCAAAAAGAGCTTTCTTTCATTAATGCCTAGCATCCCTAAATCTGTATTTTTTAAAAAGTATGCAGAAAGACAAAATCAGTAACGCTTGACCTTCACAGAGACAGGAAGAGACAGGTGCCTGTGGCATTGTGTTTGGACACACCTATGTGGACTCTGTTCAGCTGGAAGAAAAGGTCAGTGAAATGTCATGGAGTTGTGTTCTTATGAGTTTGATCAGAGCTGATAAAAGCAAACCTGCTGATCGATTCCTTCTGCTGTACTTTACGGCAGCCATAATAACTCCTCTAAATGTTAGCTGCTAAATCTGTGTTGGAATTATGCTGGAATTTTAAAACGTTTACGTTTCATTTACATTACAAGGCATTTAGTGTTCTCAGATGTGATTGGACAAGCAGCCTTCTAGAAACGTTGGAACAATAAGCTTTTTGTGTTGCACTGCTTGTTTGTGTTTCCACCTTGTTCTAGGCTAGAGTATGTGAGAAGTGCAGAGCAGAGATCTGTGTGTGAGGGGAATTTGTCAGTTCTTGTCAGTGCTTTGCTTGAAGACACCCAGAACTTCATACTTTGACTTCTTTGGGAGCTCATAAAACTCAATATACTCGATGTCTGTGCTGATATTTAGCACAACAGCACTCTGTGTACTATTGGCTTAAGTGATAGATGGAACATTTGACCTTAATTTGCATTGAAGGTTTGTCTTGATGTATGTTTTGATGTTCTACATTGAGATCCCTGAAAAAACATAATGACAAATTACAAGTCGAAAGCTGAAGGTCATCTGACAAATTGAAAAGCTCAAAATTTTGCCTTGACCCAGTTGAGGCCTTAAGCCTCGTTTCCGTGGCCGTTTTAATGCATTTTTGTACCGGAAATAGGCCACGGGTGAGGGGGGCAGGGGCTTTGACGTGAGTGTGCACTCCTCTGGGAGCACCCATCCCTTCAACCTTGCCTCATTAGTCTAAACGGGCAGTGGCAAAGATGTTGTGTCACATCTATTTCGGTCCCCTAAACTCCAAAGTGCCCCCTCAGCTTATCTTCCTGTATTCTGTATTTACCCCCTTACCACCCATGAGAGGAGCTGGAAGGGATGCGGTTGGCCCCCGTCCCATCGTCGACAGGGAGGAATCGGACACTGATAACGCTCGCTAACTGTGTCAAGGACGCAGGAGCTGAACGTGGGACGTTCACCTGTGAGGCCCGAGAGCATGACACATATAGGAAATGACCCATTAAACACACTGATACGTGGTTTGGTTCTCCACATTGGGTTATCTCACAAATTAAATATAAATAAAAAAAGTTTTTAACGGTATTGTCCACCTGACAATGCAAACTGTTGTTGCCTACCCTCAAGTCATTCCGAACTCGTACGCTGTTGTTTTTTTGCGTGTGAAATTCTGACCACATGGAACAATAAATAAGTGAATTGAACCATGAGAATTGTACTTGTAAGTGCATGTTTGTGCCTCCATCATATCTTTCAGTGTGTTGTTTAAAAACAAATCAGATAGAGGTGATGTCGAAAGAGGGTCCAAATAGTCTGCAAACACGTGCAGGCGTGTTTAAAATTTGTGTTAGTATGTGTCTTAACTGCTCTTAACTGTCTGCATGGGCTTCTTTGTCTCAGGAGTGAGAGAGCAAAGAGCATTAGAACATTTAATCTCCAGTTCAAACAGGAATAAAGGCGAATGTCAGCACCCTGCAGAAAGCATTCACAGCTACCTTGCTGTCACAGCCCACATTAAAGACATGAGTAAGCTGAAAATGAATGAACAGGTCTGGCATGGATACAAATAACTTTCTTAAAGGGATAGTACACACAAAAATGATAAGATACATCTGAGGTTACTTTAGTGATGCACGTGTGTTAATTATGTGTATTATGAGGAGGAGTAGTGTCATACATTCACTAAAATGACCCTGGGACCAATTGGTTAATTACAAAGGTAAAAAGCTTTATCATTATTTGGTTTACATTTATTAACAATAGTTAACATCATTGTTAAATAATTTAGATATTTTTTTCCAGCATTTATTAATCATAGTTGACGTTAATCTCAATATTTACTGATACTATTTAAAAATCAAAAGTTCTTTTAACATTAATACCCACTGAACTAACATGAACGAACAATGCACAATTGTATTTGCTTTAACTAATAGTTAATAAAATAGCATTAATAAAATATAGTAATTGTATTACAAATATTTGTTATTTAATGCAGTAATATTTATAAACAAGTATTTAAATGGGATCACTTCATGGCTCCATTGTAGGTCTGTTTCATGGTTTTCACAATTAGTGTACATTTCACATATTCAAATATATGATTCATCATAAAATCAGTTTTAGAGCTTGTGACCTCAGAATGGACAAACTGACGATGTTTGTCTAATGTTCTTGTTGAAGGAAAATAAAGTACAAATAGGCAAACACAGACCCCCGAGTCTCTGTATGCAGTGTGATTCATATCTCGTCAGGGAAGTCAGACTCGTTAACCTCTACATAATTACCCAGCACCGCGGCGCAGGCCCACAGCGGACCGCTCCTGCCGACTAAATCAAGTCAGACGGAACCAGTCGCCTTCACAAAAAGC
>JAZGTI010015574.1:0-13321 GCA_036877585.1 Botia kubotai
ATTACTCTGTTATCATGACAGTTAACAGCCCTGCGGTAAATAATCACTTTTTATAATACAAATGAAAACCCATCATATTGACCACTCATGGATGCTTTTAATGTCAATAAAAGGTCCCCCTTCACTTTTTGAATGAGTATTTAAATGAGTGTCTTTTCCCATTTACATGCGCCAAGCTGGAAATGTATGTGAAGATCACGCTCTATCAAGGAGTTTAAAAAGCCATTGTCCTCTGTCAGCGATTCAATTGATTTTGCCCTTGTGGGTGAAAGGGCGTAAAAACCCCATGAGTCTTTGCAGCGACAGCAGAGGTGTCTGTGCTCTGATAATGGCAGATTGGAGACACACTCGAACATTTCAAAGACGTGGAACGTCTCTGGTGACCTAATGAAAGGTGGGGGCGAGCGAGTGATCGAGGATGATGGCGGAGAGAGAGAGAAGATGCCTTCGGGTATTCTTATGTTTCACAAATATTGTCACTGTGACCCTCAGCGTATCCGCGCCTCGTGTTTCAGCTCTGTTGAGGCGTGTCGGGTGAGTATGGACAGATGTGACATTTGTGTTCATTAATATTCTCGTCACCCTCTTTTGTCGCTATGGCTTTTCGGACACGGTGAAGCGGTTCTTGTTTTTTTTTGGTGCTCTCTTTGTTTTATTCATGCTATTTGTCGGTGCCTTCATTTAGAACCTCCTAAAGAAGTTGTTTCTCTTTATAACGGTAGTCACGACCTTGAAAACAAGACAACGCGGTGACGGAAACAGCTAAAGTGTGGCTTCATATTTACACCTAGAATAACAAAGTTTAGAAAATGGTTCGCGTGCTAAAGATTAGAGGCTGTCACTTAATTGGAAAAGCAGTTTATTCCCCAAAGATAAACACTGTATATAAAAATAACTCTCGCCGGTGTATGACCGTGTTGTGTTTTGTTTTACTAACCTTGAAGGCTTCCCCCCTAAGGGAGGGGCTCTGTTGAAACTAATTAGCCAGCGAGAAACATCTGGACACATGAAGAAACCAACAATAAGAAATAATATGTTATCAAAATAAAAGTCAGTCATGAAAACAACCTAAACACAGACTGACTTCAAAATACATGGAAATGCAAAAATTAAACTTTTCCATGACTGTTGTTTGTGAAGATTAATGATTTTATAATATTTTACATTCATAATCAATCTCTGCCAATGCATGTTTAATGCTTAATATACGTGAGGGTTTCGGTTCAGTGAGTTTTAGTGTAGATAGACCCAGCTATTATACAATATACAATTTTAGGTTGTAAGAACATTTCCCTAACGTTTTCATTAGGTAACAAAAGTGTTTTTTTTACATTTTGTAACATTTTTAAAACATTCCACTAACTACTTAAGAAAAACGTGTTTGATATATGATATATAAAGATAAAAACGTTCTACTAACGTTACTGCAAAAACATTTTTGTTGATAACTGAGAAAATTTCTCTCAGTTCTCGTTAGCTGGTGTGCCGCCTAACACAAATAGAAAATAAGGGACCAACACATAACATAGTGTTACACAGAGGTGAAGTGACAGTACATGATTAATACTGATGGAGAACATAGATCTTACTGTCTACATCGATAAGAGATTTTCACAAGAGACAAGAACCAGCAGACTGGATGATGTGTTGCAATCCAGAGGCCAGTTGTTGCTGTATGTCTCTGGCTATACTTCCTACTTGTTCCCCCCGTGTTGGGTTGGGTTTTGCTTAATGGAGTAAACCGGGGTTTATGGTGCAGAATCTGGATAACATCCAGATTGTAATATCTCAAGATTGATGACGTTTGATTTGGGCCCAAAAATAATTTCTCAATATCAGTTACTAACAGCTTAATCATGGTTAAAATAAATATTATGTTTTATTTTTGGCCGGAACGTCCTGGATGAAGTATATGATTTGATGCAATGGTCCGTGCAGCAAGTTGTGCCCGATCTATTTTGACGATGGGTGTTTTTTATGACTTCGGGATGTATTTCATACGGTTTGCACCAGGGCTGTATCTTGGTTACGCTGTATTTTATTTTCAAAACTGTATTTCTATCCCGATCAAGCATGTTATAGAGCTGATTGTACAAATTTAGTATGTTGCTTCATTCCTGATGTCATTGCATGTCTTTCTGGGAACAATCAATCCCTATTTTAGGTGAGGCTGACAGAGGCAAGTGATGTGGAGTGCGAATACGCATATGTTGCTGTGGTTATCCACACTACCTCTGCTTCAACCCCTTATGATGGACTAGTCCCCTCGCTGTCTACCGGGAACATGCCTGTCAGATTTGATTATGTCGGCTGGCAATAAGAGACTGCTTTTGACCTCTAGGACCCTGCTCACTTTTTAACGGGCAAGTGTAGTGGACAGCCCTCGGTGAGTAATCAGTGTCAAATGAACCGTTGATAAATGTGTTTGGCTCTCATCTGAAAATCTGTCATGGAAGCTCACATGGAGTCCAAACCTCTTACCAGCCCTGTCGAGAAGCACCAGGAGAGCTGCCAGCCAAGACCACCAAGACCTTTCCTTTTAGATTTGGAATTTTAAAAATGTTGATGCTTTTTCCTGGAGGACACACGTCAGAATGAAATGGGGTCCACAAGTCTGAGGCCACATTGGAAATCTGGAATTCAAAGTTGAATTTCACACTGGAAAAAAAATTGTTTTGGGATTTAGATTTTATTTCTTGGTACAACAAGCTTAGACCTCCAAAGAGGAAATCATGCTATAACATCGTATACTCGTGTAAAATGTCGAAAAGGAACACTGAAATGCATGTATATTTTTAGTTCAACTTTCCACTCTAATTATTTGGTATTTTATACGCTGTAATCTAAAAATGCAAAATGGAACCATCTGTCCCTTTAAACTTGAGTTTCCACTGGCACAGCTGAATCACTGAAAATGTGAAAAACAGGCCGATTATTAAAGCCTGATTCTTAAAAGTATTCTTAAATTTAAGCATAATTCCTTCGTGGTCTGGCCTGTCATGTATTTCATTAAGATGTCATTATTGCCTCTGTACGCGGACTGCAGTCTGTCAGGCTGTAGAGACCGGCTGACAGATAGCTGTGCCATATATTGATGTGTTTATTCCCCGGTTAGCTCGCTGCCCTAGATGGAAAAATAATTTGTTTTGCGAGAGTAGAAAGGCAGTTGCTAATGGCGTTGAATATTGGGTTGTGTGTGGGCATTCAGCGCAGTGCTTTATGACATCATGCCCCTGTACCAGACTTTTCAAATGTTTCCTTAAGCCCGTAACCATGTATTAAAGTTCCTTGACTTTATGTCATCACACTCATAATTCTAGTGTCACATACCGATTAAGTGTCGGTTTCCCCAATTGTACCGTATGTGAATTTGCCGACACATTGAGTGAAAACATCCTGAGGGAAAAATGATTACTCGGAAATTTGTCTGTCAGGAGAAACAGCTGAGGAGGAGACATACTGTGAAAGTGCAAAGTCTCAAACTGATCTCTGTCTAATCTCATCCGTGTGTTCAGCAGAGATCTTAAAGAGATCTCATGTGCGATTCTGTTGTGCATTGAGGAACTGGAAAATCGCATTTGAATATGTCATTTAAAATGGTTTTTTTGACGCGTTCTCTTTCACAGCGAGACGCCTGTCACCGGCTTCATTGAACATGTTCTATGATGTTTTTATCTTTCAGTGAATGTGGAAAAACTGACCGTTCTGAGTGCGGCGGTCTCAATGAAGATTAATGCAGGCATTTGGGTTCAAGGTGATATTTTATTTGGTATTAGCCTATCAATTTGCTAATGCACAACTTTGGAGAGTTGCTCCAAAGAACAAGGTGACAGCTGTTGGAAATGGATATTGATTATGAAAGGCTGCTGGGTTTTCTTTTTACTTTTTTCTTTTATCTTTGTCTCTTTCTTTTGGTCACGCTGTAATGTCTTATGTGCTGCAAAGCATGATGGATGGCCGAAGCGGATTTCAAGGCATCGCGTCAGAAGCGCACGTTCGAGGATACCTGATCGAATTTCAGCCCCCTTTTCCGTGGAATCTCTTGGATATCACTATTGATTTTCACCCTTAACGCTCAGCCGTGAAAATGGACCTGTGCACAAATAACTGAATAAAAATAGACCCAGGTTTTAAATATTTCCTTTTAGGGCAACAGAAGATGGCCATATGGGATTGCGCTTGGAAAGTCACCAAATCGTTCTTCGATGTAGTTAAGTTCATGCGATTTCGCTCAATTTCCCTGACGTCATTGAATTGCTTTCAGAGTTTTACGAGAATCATTTGCCATTCGAAGAAACCATTTGAAATAAACGTGTAATGTTATGAAATGAATCCTGCTTTGCTAGTAATTTTGGACCCCCTGAATTCAAGGACTTTGGCCCCCTTCCGGTAGGTGGGTTTGTCCACCGCAAGTTCCAGAGAAGCAGAGAACCTTCCCTTGGTTCAGAACCCTAACAATCCCACCTTAGACCAGCCCGATCCCATCTGTTCCAAAATGAGGAATATTAAACGGAATATTAGTGGTTAGAGGTTCAATTTATTATGCAACAATAACAGTTTATTTAGGGTATTGTGACATTTCTTCCTTTGCTTTCCATCAAAACAGAACAGCCACTCATCTGTCTTTCAGAATCTTGCTGCGTTACCTTGAAGGACCCGTGCTGAACTCGTGCTCGACTAAAACATCGGGTACAGTCCCATATACAAACACTCACTAATGCACCAGTATGCTGTTGTGTACTCAAGGTTGAACTCATTATTTGATGACCATTTTGTAACCCGCACGCTTGCTTGTAAAGCAGACCCCCGATGGCTGAACGTACCTCAGATTTTATGATCTCAAATAAACGCATGTGTGCACGACGCGCCCTTTGTTTGCGTAAGAAAAAGCGACTCCACCGCGTAAGCGCTCGTTTAATTCGCAGCATTACTCTGCGATGTTTGTGCCATATTCAGAGAGACTTGTGAATCTGGTCCCCCATCTGCATCGCAGCTGTGAGGTGTCTGTTATTTCATTGACTTTGACGTGGCACTCCAAACACACAGCGACCCGACAAAACAAACAGCCTGATTGACTGCGCACACACACACGATCACAAACGCGTTTATGAAATTCATTCAGTCGTTCATTGCAGATTCTTTATTTCATCAGAATTGTTTTTAGCAGTATTTTGAGAAGGACCCTCAACAGCACACGTTTTGCACACACCTGTTCTACGTTTTGAAAGAGCTGATGAGTGACATCAGGTGTGTTTGATTAGAGAGACATCCAACAGTGGAAGCACTGGTCTATAGATCTCTGTACATTTGATTAGTGTGTGGGAATCTAACCCATAACCAGTGAGCTGCTAACCCAATGCTCAACCAATTGAGAAACCGAGGTACACCTAACACAGGAATATACTACAGACTCAGGTAAATGCATGTGAGCCTGTTTTAAATACATGATCTGGGCTGTGTTTCTCAAAAGCATTGTCAGCCTAACATCTGGTGCCAGTTGGTGCTGTGATATACTTTGACTTACGATGCCTTTGAGAATCGCAGCTCTGATTGGTTGCAACTGATGGACAATTGTTAGGCACACCAGACGGAGAGTCTGAACACATCACATTACCAGTCTGTATTATCAATAACACTAATTGATTGCTTAAATGAATTTAACCATTCAGCTATAGATCAATAAGATTGACTGGGGAAGTTTTATCATTGATCAAAGGTCAAAGGTTAAATGAGTTTTAAGAGTGGTAAAATGCATTTAACTCTTCTTAGTTAATGATTTTAGGTTGTAGTAACTTTATTACAAGAACGTTTTTGATAACTTTAGGAGAACTTTGTTCTCTGTTAGCCGGGCCTATCTTTAAATCTGTAGTCTGGCATGTATTAGTGATGTGAATTTGAAAGCATGCTTTTCTGATCATCATGGAATGTATTTTAGAGGTCACGTGCAAGGTCAACAGGATAGTAAATAGAGCAATGAGTGTGGATCTCATACCTGTAGCCATAACAGAGAAAATGTCCCATTCTCTTTTTATGGAAAACAAGGAACACTCCCCAATTTATTTTTATGGAATATAAGGGGTCTTCTACTTTTCTTTATAGCACATATCTTTTGAGATGCAAGTCGGTGGTGACAGGTGACGACTGACCACATTGGAAACGAATGCGACACAGCCACAGCGAATGCCTGCAGCTACGTGTGTATAAAGTCATGCCTGACTGATGCCCACTGCTTGACTGAATGAAGTGCTAAATGCAATTATTTTGATTCTGGCTTCATTTCATCTGTAAAAAATGAATTTTTAATGTGATACAGTACTAAAGTGTCACTATTACCCACAATCAGTTTAAGCAAATTGTAACACAAGGGAATTGTGGCTGTACATAAATATTTCAAGATGCACAGACTTGCAGTTCAACTTTAAAGTGCTTTGTTTTTCAGACAATTTAATTAACATTAACGAATGGAATTTGTTTGGCATTCTCATCTGTCATTTTTAACAATAACACTTGCGTGGAAAATGCAACGCAGTAACTAAGGAGAACGAGAACCTCCAGAACGAGTGGAACCCTGTATGGATTTAATACAGAACTCAATTCTTATCCCCTTAAATACGGTCCAGTCGGGAATAACACACGTCCATCTTTATTTCTCCCCTCTTTATTCGGTTTCCAAAATCACACAGACGTTTGGGGAAAAAAAACAAAACAAATAAACCCGTTTAAGTCCCAGAAATGCCAGAAAATCAGACTGTGTTTGGTGTGACAGATGTGTTTGCCCACACTGACACAGCATTCATGACGAAGTTCTTACCATGACATATTGGGGGCAGAGGAGGAGATCCGTGCTGTCTGACAGACTGACTGTACTGAGACAAGCCACATGCGGAAAACAGTCAGTTACAGGCCCACAGATGCCTTCACTAAAACAATGGAAATAATCACTGGATGTGAGTGTGACATTTGCCCTTGAAATGAGAGTCAAACCATAAACAAGCGTGTCAGCATTGTTGTCTTTGGCCAGACGCTCAGCTTTAAGCTTTTGTTGTCTCATCAAAGCAAAATCAACATACCTAAAAATTACAGTCTGTGTTAGGCACGAAAGGCGAATCTTGGACTATCCCAGCTCACAATTTTAGAGTAAGAACGTTTCCCTAACGTTTCCTTTAAGTAACAAAAATGTTAAAAATGTCATTTTGAAAGTTCTAGGAATGTTCCGTTTTTTAGATGTTGTATCTTTATTGCTTGGTTAAAAATAACATTATAACGTTTTTAAAATGTTTCACTAATAATTTAAGAATAATGTTTTTGATATAAATGATGTATGTTGTTAAGAAACGTTCTAGTAGCATTACTGCGTGAACGAGAGAACTTTTAAAGAATGTTTTAAAAATGTTCTTTGTTAGCTGTTGTGGGAGGGAATACAGACTGTTGTTGGGCCAGAAGCTTCACTGCATGTTAATTGTTTTTCAGCTCAGGGATGCACTAAATACTTCATTTAGTTTTCGTGAATCGAGTAAGTTGGCCAAACACTGCGACATGAGAGATTGCTAACACCCTCCGGACTTCAACATTTAAGCAGGAGGAAACTGCCGGTCACAAAACTGTTTGATGATGTGTCTTTGAAAACAATGTTGTCAAATAAAAGAAGAGTTAAAGGAGCAGTTCACTCAGTCAACTAACATGACATCATACTTTTATTTAAAGGAACAGATCACCAAATTATAAATCAAGTGAATGAAATGAAATGAATAATTACCCTCTTGTCATTCCAAGTCATAGTGTAGTAACTGTGCTGCAAATGATAGTGTGTGAACACAGCCTCAAAGTTACGTTGGTTTTTGTGTGCATTTTGTAGTTAGTGCAATTGCACCGTTTTCTGAATCTGGACATAATTGAAATAATTTCAGTCCTAATTCAATTTTGACAAAATGGGTTTTGTCTTTGCATAGCAGTTTAGTCCTCAAGTCATATGGAATACTGATTTTGTTATATTGCATTTTTTTCCACGTAGAGCTTAACAGCCACAGAGCAGCTTTATTCATGAGAGAATAAATACAAAAATGCCCTAAAGGTGAGTGAACAACAATTGTTTTCTTTTTTCTTTTCCTTTCTCTTTTAATTTGCAATGCATGTTTTTTTTTTGGCTTCGTGTAAAGCTTAACCAGGAATTTTTTGTATCATTTTATCGCATTTTCATGTCCCTGTTCCACAATGAATATGTTCCCGCTCAGACTTCCTCTCTGACTGAGGTCAGCGGTGCAAAAATGCTACAGTGTGTTTTGTTACTGACCCCAGAGGAGCTTGTTGATTTATTTGAATGGCTGGATAACTCTCTCGGCAGCATTATGTTTTAACTAAGACTTAGCTTGAAAGCCACAGCTGGGTTTTTCCAAGTATGTGACATTTGTTCGACTGTAAATTTGCATATTTTTCTCAGGTTTGCAAACTTGCAGGCAGAAAGCTGCAAGTGACCAGATTTCTATAATGAAATTATAGTATGAATACATTCATTATCATTTGAATATTTCATGAAATATTGAAATTCAAAACTACATGTTGACATTTCCTTTATAAGGGTTACGGGAACAGTTTGCTAACCTGTGATTTATCTCTACTCGTATTTAACAGGCACGAAAACACACTTAGAGTTTAGTGCTGCGCTCTTAAACTGCCTTAAATTGGATATTGATTTTGATTTTTCAGAAAGCGACAACGTATCCGCCTTGGTGGAGAGCATGTGACATTCATGTTCGGTGTCGGTAATGAGCGAAAACCACAACAACAAAAAAAAGTGACGTGAAAACGTTCACTTGTACGAGATAATGGTGTCCATACCCTCTCGTATAATACAGGAAATAGCCAATCTGAGAGCTTGTTCAGATCTGATACAATCACAGCTTTCAATAATAGCAAACACATGTCATTTTACAACAGCGCAGTGCGGGGAAGGCACGTCGCGTTCATTTCCTGTGTGCTTTCGCGCAGAATTTGCCGTAATTCAACAGTGCTGTGATCTCCGTGTCTGACACTGGCTGTTTTCATAAAGAAACATCTCTTATTTCAACGCACCAAATCGCACATTACTGTACTCCCTTTGTATAAAGTAATCACATGGACGATATCCAGACACTGTAAGTCTGTGAATCTGGAGCCATTGTGAGGCTAATGCGTGTTGCGCTCGTTCCAAAACTATTAAAGTATTTGGAACGCACGAGACCACCAGACTGTACTCGTATAAACTGTGAAATATCTTCTGTATTGATTCACAGACAATAAATATTCTGCTGGTAACTAGAGAATCTTAAATTTTTAAGATATATGGTATTATACGCCTGTGAGTCATTGACTTTTAAATGCGTTCGCTGTCTTTGATCTGAAGGGGCAGGTTCTGTTCTTAAGCTCTAATGGTCTGAGTCTTTATGGTGGTTTTTAAGATACGCAGTGGCCTCGGGCGTGCTCGGGGCCAAAGAAGGCCCATGGATGCAGAGGGGAGGCTTAGCGTGAGAGCAGCTGAGGTTTTTGGGAGTACAGTTGGAAAATGCCAGGGAGGGACTCTGGCTCCAGGCAATGTGGAGAGTCAATGGAGAATATGATGGAAAAAGAACACACAGCTGACTCGGGAAGTTTTGTGTCCCTACAATGGAAGTCAACGAGTGCTGTTGTTATTTGCTTACCAACATACTTCATAATATGTTATTTTGTGTTCCTCAGAAGCCAAAAAAAGTCATGCGGGTTTAGAACGACATGAGGTAAATGTAAACAGGAAGGGATGGGGATGAGGGGTAATGCATTCTAGTTGAATGGTTACAGTATGTTTTCAGTCCCTAAAGCTGATCATGTCACCACAACCACTTCCTGTCTTGTGTTTCTCCAGACACAGCAAACAACACACAGCAATTTTCTCATTTGCTGTGACAAAGACCCACTGAAGTCCAGAGGGGGACTGTTTATCACAGCAACACATACGAAACATTTGTCATTAAGACAACAGCTGAGATCTAAGCGAACACCTGGACTCAGAGGTCTGTCAGCACAACATACAGGCGTAAAATGCCCACAGGTAACAGATATGCGTGTTGTTGCCTGTCATTTAGCCTGTTTGCTTGTCTGTTGTGAGAGTCATTCATTCGGAGTGAAAGTAAATGAGTAATAACAGCAATGCTGGAAAAACAAAATGTTTAAGCAGTAAAATAAACGAGTAGGTCCCACAGTGGGCTTGACTGAAGTGGTCTTACCCTGCTGGCTGCTTTATTGCACTTAGAACGATTAACCGCATTATAACTCACAGATGTTGCAATTTAATGCTTTCATGATGCGGCATCTCACTTTTGTTTGTGTGTGTGTGTATTAGTTTGTGTGTGTGTGAGGGTTTACCTAACCATACGTTGGGGACAAATTTGTCCTGCAAAATCTGACAAATCTCAACATAACCTCCTTTTGGGGACGTCCTTGTTTGTTTGCGTGTGTGTGTGTCTGTTTGTGTGTGTGTGTCTGTGTGTTTGTCTGATTGTGTGTGTCGTTGAGTGGGTGTGTGCACGTCTGGTTTTGTGTGTGTGTGTCTGTTTATGTGTATCTTTGTGTGTGTCTGTGTGTGTGTGTGTGTGTGTGTGTGTGTGGTAGAGAACAGTGACAGCCATATGGTCAGAGGTTATTGATTTGGCTTTTAATCTGAAAACAAATGTTTTTGTGCGGGAAGCTGAGGTGGAAATTCAGCCCCCAATGATGTCATTCTGTCTTTTAATTTGTGAGTGCAGAAATGTTTGTGCGTGTGTGTGTGGGTGTGTGTGTGTGGGTGTGGGTGTGTGTGTGAGTAAACCAAAGTAAACCAAATGATCTAGAACAGAATTTAAATTGAGCCGGGTTAAATTATTCCTAAAAACCGTGGAAAGTTCTTGTGTGGTAGATTTATTGAAGGACTTGATTTGTGCGGTATCACCGATTTTTGGAATGTAAGGAAACGTCTGAGAGCAATAAAATGGCCTTTAAACAAAAGACAAAGACGTGTCATTAAAAAGAGGAGCGAGTTTTCGTGAATCAGCTCATTACTCGAAGTGTAAAAGATTTTACAGTTTACATCACTCCGGCAAACATGTTTATTGCGGCATTTATGTAATTGGTATCGCGCTACAGTTTTTCAGATTTAAAAACACTTGTTTAAAGTGTTTCATTTCTACAACAATAACTTTACCAAATGAAAATAATGGTCATTTTTCCCCCGTGCAGCAAAGGAGACAATGTTAAAAAAGTGTCTTTTTTCATGGGAAACAATCCACAACTGATTTATATTTGACTCTGCTTATTACGTTCTTAAGATCTCTTTTTATTTTTATAGAGACAAAATTACACACACCGTATTTAAACTCGATTACTTCTACAGAATGTTGGCTACCGTTCTCTAAAAGTTATAAAAAGTTCTTGCAGTAATGCCAGTAAAACATTTTTTACATTATATATCAGATATCAATAACGTTATTCTTAAGTAGTTAGTGGAGCATTTTAAAAACATTACAAAATGTTTGAATAGCATTACTATAATCAAGTAATAACATTAGTCCAAAGTCTAAAAGAACTTAGAACTTTCAAAATAGCATTTTTGTTACGTAATGGAATCGTTCCTACATCCTAAAATTGTTAGCTGGGAAGGAACCTCGCAGCCGGCCACATGTTTTCTCATGTAGAGTGAATTGTAAACTCAAAGCCACATTTAAGAACTGATTGTTTTACTCAATTGCTCTCTTTCAAGCAGCACATTAGACCGGCGTAATTCTGGCGAACAGCACTTCAGAAGATCACGTCATCTTTAGGGAAGCAACAGATTTATGGGCCCAGTCACTTGAGGACAGAGTTTAGTCAAATGAAACGTTTCAAGGCAGCTTGGCAAAGACACAAGCGCAATTATGCTTTTTCTGTTTGTATGCTTGTAATTGTTCCTTTTATTTAGAAGCCCTTGAGCTTCTCTGGAGGACCATAAATTGTGTAATTAGGGGCAGTGAATGGAAATCCTGAAACGGTTTGTAGTTCTCCGGTCTGATCTCTCCTGAGGCCCTACAGTTTCTCAGCCCGCAGCCCTGAAGCCTTTTCAAACGCTTTCTCCTCCGACAGTGGATGCGTCTGCAGACCGGAACACACGGTGTGATACCGCGTTTGTTTGGGGTTTTGTTCCAATAATTGTGTTTCTCAAGACTTTTTCCCCCCTTGCTGGCATTGCTGTTTGTGTTTGGGGGGAGGATTTTCATTAACTTAACTACTTTTGGTAACTGTCCGATGCTGGTTTGACTGACAGCGCTTTTCGATTGCACAGTCGACCAGAGATTACTCCATTTCAGAGTGGGCGTGGCCGAGTGAAATTGATCAACCCCCAAAGGTCCGTTCCTATCTTCTGGCTCATGGCAGCTGGAAATGGTCCATGGATGGACGGCAGTCTTCTGGAAATGGGATTAGATTGGGAGGGACCTGAGGAGAACAGGGGGTGGGGAAGTTCACGTTTGACTGGTGAGGCACTCGTTCAGCCCCGCTTGTACCTTCTTCTAGGAAAAGAATTGACCCCATTGATCTGAAACGCTCTGGGTTTTTCGCTCAGCTATTTTTGCTGATTTGAGGCATCTTTACACCAAACTCCAAAACACGAATGTCAAACATTTAAATATAAACATGTTTACACTGACTTATCTTGACAATGATGGGCCTTTATTTTGAGTGAACTATCCCTTTAATGATGTGGACTTTTCTGCGCTGTTTTTCACTACCGCCCTGACGCAGAACTAGCATCATATAACTGCCAGTGTCAGAGTGGAATATAGATCGTATGTCGTATGTTTTGTAGTGTATTAGTACAAATCATCAGTGCCCAATTGAGTTTAATGCAGCAGCGCCGTTATTTTCCCTGCTGTGAGGTGAGTAAGACAGCCCTCCATCTTCATCTCTCATCTCCGTCGATGACTATACTCATATCTCTCCACATCATCTTTTCCTCCAATCCTTTATCATTACCGTACAGCTAGAGAACCATGGGACTCCCCTCTCTCTCTCTCTCTCTCTCTCTCTCTGTCTCTCTATCGCTCCATCCTGCAGTTGTACTAGTTTTCTGCTCATGCTGTCATGTGTTGAGAGAGGTCTTCTGTTCACCTCTCCAGCTCTAACTCAGCTGCAATCTCACACTCCTGTGGTTTCTCGATGAAATATCACGGCTGCAGGACTACTTTTCCACTTTCAATCTTTCACTTTCCATTTTTTTCTTTTACAGGCAGTGGCGCAAGATGGACGAGTGTTTCAGGGTGTCAGGGTAATCGATGCTGCTCTCTCTGCAGGGTGATGCTGGATG
>JAZGTI010015575.1:0-13321 GCA_036877585.1 Botia kubotai
GGACTAAGAACTATGACGGACTACAAAACACCATCTTCCAGATCGGTGAATGCGGACGCTTCTCTGGCAGACGAGCTAAACATCTTTTATGCTCGGTTCAAAGCTGCAGCTCACAGCGCTACCGGCGTTAGCAGTGCTAACAGCGCTATATGTGTTCACTGAGATCTTCAACCTCTCCCTGGAACAGTCTACAATCCCGATGTGCTTCAAACAGTCCACCATTGTTCCTGTCCCCAAGAAAACCCAGCCCGCCTGCCTGAACGACTACCGCCCAGTGGCCCTGACCTCAGTATTAATTAAGTGCCTCAAAGACTCATCAGAGACTTCATCACTTCTTCCCTACCTGACACCTTGGACCCGCTACAGTTCGTGTACCGTCCCAACCGGTCTACTAAGGACGCCATCGCACACCTCCATCATATAGCCCTGAGCCATCTGGACAGCAGGAAAGGGAATTATGTCAAAATGCTGTTTGTTTGACTACAGTTCAGCGTTTAACACCATAATTCCCTTCCACACTCACCACTAAGTTGGACATCCTGGTCGTCGATGGATCTCCAACTTCCTGCAAGACAGACCTCAGGCAGTACGGGTGGGCAACCATGTCTCACCCTTACTCACCTTCAGCACTGGAGCCCCCCAGGGTTGTGTTCTGAGCCCCCTGCTGTATTCATTGTACACCTTTGACTGCGTGGCCACTTCCAGCTCCGCCAACATCGTGAAGTTTGCAGACTATACTGTGGTGGTGGGCCTGATCTCCAATAACAACGAGAATTCTTACCTTTTATACCTTTTTCTGTTATGCCTCTCGCAACTCCTCTAGACTATGAAGGAGGATCGAACTCCTTCGTAAAGCTGCATTGAAACAATGTAACATTGTATAAAGTGCTGTGTAAATGCATTTGTATTGAATTGGAGGAGGAAGCAGCTGGATGGGATGGAGAGGGAGAGCGTCTTAAAAAAACCTTCCAAAAATTACTTACCAGTTTATAGCTTTTATGTGCAGGTCCCATTTGTAAATACTGTAGCTTTATTTTTGCTAACTTGGCTAATCGAGTATTAACCTTAGTCTCATTATCATCACTATAGTATCATGGACAACGTTATAAGGTAAATATACAGTATATATTAAAGTAATTTAACTGGCAAATATTCAAATCCATATTACTGTAGTGCTTTAATGACATCTATGGTAGACTGCATAAATTAGAACGATACATTTTATAAAGAAACTGTGAGTGTTGTTTGTTGTGGCAAAACTCGGGGATATTTAAACAATGGTAATGTTTTAACATAATTGTACATGATGCTAACGTGATTTAGCATGATACGAGCATGATGCGAGCATGATTTAACATGTTTAGCATGAAATGTCATGATGTTAACATGGTGTTAGCATGACTTAGCATGAAGTAACATTACATTAGCATGGGTTAGCATGATATTAGTATGAATTAGTATGATGCTAACATAATTTAGCATGATTCAATACAATAAAATATTGGCTTATTTATGGTGTTATAATGTTGCTCTAAATGGTTGCTGGGGTGTGGTGAGGAAGTTGCCAGGGCAATACCTAAAGCCCACTGACAGCCCAAGCCAAATTAGCCCACTCACATGTCGTTACAATGTTCTAATGCTAAGATATTGCTTTTTTGTTTTATTACATGGTTGCTAGGGTGTAGCTAGACAGTTAACAGGATTAAACCAATAGACAGATGTGTGTGTGTTTGTGTGTGTGTGTGAATCAAAAGAACTAAAAAAAACTCCCATGCCTCCATGGTGCTAAGACATAGCTAGTTCATGTTGCTAGAGTGCTCTAAATGGTTGCTAGGGCATAGCTGAACAGTTTCCATGGTAATAAAGATTACTTGCCAGTCTGAGTCAACAGAGGCCACCCACTTGTCTCTACGATGTTCTGATGCCTCTCACTTTTTTGGTTGTTAGCGTATTGTCACTGGTTGTTAGGCTGTGGCTATAAAGTTGGAATGTCACAATTTCTTGCTAAGCTGAGTGATATGAGTCCACCCCCAACGTCACAAAAATCAGCCTATAGTCTATGGAAACTTTCGCCCACTTTTTCATACGCCATAAAACATTGTACACAATCTCTTATAAAAGTCATAGTACACTTCTCAATAAGATGGTCGATTTGACCCCTATTTACTTATCTTTCCATAATAATTCTAATGTACATTTTGTCTATTTCTCCTGTGTTTACATAGCTTCTTTTTGGCATGGAATGGTTTTATACGGTACTTGTCAATTGTCCAGCTAAAGCTACATTTACACTGAAATCCAGGTCCGATGTCCCCATATTGTCAGGCATTCACCCCAATCACTTCCACCAGTTTCATCACCAGCAGCACCGCCCACTCGTTCCTCTTCACCAGAATTCTAATTACAGCCACCTGTATCCCATCTATCACCTGCTATATAAGACTCTTTCCACCCATAGTTCTCTGTCCGGTCTACCATTTACATTCCCCACGTTAGCTCTGGACTCTCATCGCGTTTTCTACAAACCCCACAAGTTGGACATTGTTTCCTGGTTCCTGTCTCCTCGCAACCAAAGAACTCTCAGTTAAGAATTCCTCGTGAACTGGACCGCCAACATGAACACGGAGGAATCCGCTTCACCTAATCCAATCACGGCTCTTGTGAATGCCATTAAAGCGGCCATAACACCACCACCATCGTCTGCCTCAGGATGTCCCATGGCTATGCCTGCCACGTGCCTTGCAGGCGAGGCGGCTGAGTGCAGCGGGTTTCTTCTTCAGACAGAATTATATCTACAAATGCAGTCGCAACAGTTCCAGTCTGAGAACGCCAAGGTCGCGTTTATTATCTCCCTCCTCACCGGTAGGGCCCTGCAATGGGCAAAGGCTATCTGGAACTCCAACAACCCCATTATCCACTCTTTTGAACAGTTTACTAATCATTTCGCTGAAGTTTTTGGTACTTCCACTGAATCGCTCACTGTTTCCGATCAGCTGCTCCGTCTTCAGCAGGGCTCTTCTTCGGTAAGTGAGTACACCATCCATTTCCGCACGCTGGCGGCGGCTAGTGGCTGGAACGAGGTCGCGCTGCTGAGTGCTTATCGTCAGGGACTCAACCCAGATATCCGCGCTGCTATGGCTCTGTATAATGACTCAATCGGACTGGAGGCATTCCTACTACAAGCCACACGGGTGTCACAACAACTAGTCGCCTGCCGGCCACCGTTACCCGCTCCTCAGTCTGCCTCAGTGGCAACTCCTTCCCCAGTACCAGAACCGATGCAGGTGGATTCAACCTGTCTACATCTACCCAAGTTGAAAGTCCCGAACCAAAGGTCCCTCCTGAGATCCCAGTGGAGTATCTGACGTTCCAGGACGGGTTCAGCAAATGAGCTGCCACCCGTTTACCACCTCATCGGCCATGGGACTGTGCCATCGAGCTGCTGCCTGATGCTATATTACCCAAGGGACGCATTTATCCCCTGTCCATCCCGGAGCGCCAGGCAATGGAGGAGTATATAACGGAAGCGCTCAATCAAGGTTTCATCCGACCCTCCACTTCGCYGGCCGCTTCAAGCTTCTTCTTCGTGGGCAAGAAGGACGGAGGTTTACGTCCCTGCATTGATTACAGACAGCTAAATTCACAGATCATCCAACAACCCTACCCTTTGCCCCTGGTCCCGGCCACCCTCAAAGAACTCCGGGGAGCGAGAATCTTTTCTGGACCTGCGGAGTGCTTACAACCTCGTTCGTATACGGGCGGGAGACGAATGAAAAACTGCCTTCATCACTCCTTCTGGACATTACGAGTACCTGGTGATGCCCTATGGTTTGTCCATTAGCCCATCCGTCTTCCAAACGTTTATGAACGAGGTGTTCCGGGAGTTCCTGCATCGTTTTGTAGTGGTCTACATTGACGACATATTGATCTACTCCCGGAACCAGGCCGAACACCACCAGCATGTCCGACAGGTCCTTTAAAAACTCTGAGAGAACAGTCTCTATCTGAAACTTGAGAAGTGTGAATTCCATCGTCCGTCAGTCGAGTTCCTGGGTTACATCATCAATGCAGAGGGTGTGCAAATGGATCAGGGAAAAGTCGATGCAATCAGGATTGGCCCCAACCTAGCAATGTAAAGGAACTCCAACGTTTCCTCGGATTCTCCAACTTCTACCTTCGTTTAATCAAGGATTACAGCTCCATCACGGCCCCGTTAACCCCCGTTAAGAATTCCTCGTGATCATATCATCCTGCCTGTTTAAATATCTTCTCTGCCAATAAATTACTTCACTGTTACTCTCACCTCTGATTCTGGTTCCCTCTCTGTTCCTGTGTGTGTGACACATATCAGTTGTCCTCATTTTTAAGTGTATCTAAATTAAATCCATATTTGGAAGTGGCTTAGATCTGATTTTACACATGCACAACGATATCCGATTTATGTCAGATGTTAGGAAAAATCATTTTATTTTGAATATTGTGTGTATTTTAAATATATGCCCATTATCTTGAGCATTCACTGTGACCACATATAAAGACATATCGATACAAATATAATGAATAATAATCATCATATAGACAATTATTTTTACAGTTAGCAACTCTAATGTATGTCTTAAAAGTAATAATTCAAATTCTATGTATTTGATCTTTTTTACTTCTATACTGTTTAATACAGTTTTAACAAGTTGTTCCAAAATGATTATTTTTTTAATAATTGAATTGAATTTGAATAATTTGTGATATATGTGCACACATACCAAATCATTAGGGCTGCACGATTAAAGAACAATGCAATATAAATGGAATAACTTGCTAAATAATGCAGTATATGGTATGTGATATGATAATGCTTTGTAGTCTATTTAAATTGTATGAAAAACAAATTATATAAACAACATACGTTTGACATTCTTTCTGGAAAAAGACAGCTTCACTACAACTTCTGTAGTCAATCTGTGTTGATCTAAAATTAACTGTTCATAACTTAAAGTATTGTTATGTTGTTTGTTTTGTAAATGACCATGTGTCAGCATGTATACTCACAAGAGTACATGCAGGTAAGTGTCAAAGACAGCAGGTTTATTTGCAGACAAGCTGAATAAATGTATGTATGCTCGTAGCATATCAGAGTTTATGTGATCTTAGCTTGAGTTTATAAATAGTCCTCTTTGTCTTGTAGATTAACGTTGGATTTGTAATTGCAGGGATGCTGGAGATTAATAGAGAGATGGCTAGAGAAACTTTGAGTAAACAGTAACCAGGAGTTGGGTAAAACACAATGTAGAGTTGTGAGACCAGACAATGGGTGTGAGGAGCGAGTGTGACCAAGTATGCTTGTTGATTGGTAGGTGAGGGTGATCAATACTCAGGTGATGTGTCACACAGGGAGTGTGTCAGTGTTGTGGTTGATGGTGTGGGTGTGTCCATGGCTGGTGGAGAGGGTGTATCCCTTACACCACGTTGGTATTGCTTGCAAGACCACTGTAGTCTATTAGTTTTATCAGTTTATCAGTGCGCAATGACTGTTTTGGTTGTTCCATTGTTTGGTTTACCTTGACAAATGCGCAAGTATTTAGATTATGTTGTTTGCACTGTAAATGGCCATGATGGCATTGCTTGCAAGACCACTGTAGTTTGTTCATCAGTGCACAATGACTATTTATTTGTTATTATTTGTTTGCATAAATAAAAGTATTTGTGTAAACTACATTTGTCTGTGTTTTAGCCTCAGCTCATCTGAAGATGAAGGGGGTCCAAGTGCAAAGATATCATGTTCTACCACTTCATCACCTCACACCTCCAGCACACCCACACCTCCAATCCTTAGCACCACAAACCCTACGCCTCCTAGACAAGAGCAAGGGCTTTAGCATGGGGGAGGAGTGCTCCGTCATCTTCCTTTGAATGTGAGAGGTGGCATGATGTAGATGATGAAGATGAGGACCCATTTTTGTTCAGTTTTGTACCAAGATCCCTGCTTGTGATGGATGTTCCCTATTTACCACTCAACTATTTCAACTGTTTTTCACCAATTCTACTATAGACACAATAGTAAGAAATACAAATGTGTATGCTGCAAAAAGGGCTGAGAGTGGAAAAGTTTTTTTCTAACATTGCACTTATCTACATGGGATTGGTGAATGCAAAGACTATTGTTAATTACTGGGCAAGGATGGACATTTATAGTTTTCCTTTCCCACAAGCTATTATATCCAGGTCTCAATTTTAGGCCATTTCATGGAATCTTCATCTTTGTTACATCATAATTAGTAGATAATTCCAGAAAAAGGGAAACCCTGACTATGACAGACCTTTCAAAATAAAACTCCTCTACACTGACATTGTTGCAGAGTGCATAACGTACTTCAAGCCACACAGACAGCTAGCAGTAGATGAGAGAATGGTGGCTTCAAAGACACAAATTGGACTAAAACAGTATATGGAGGTTAAACTAACAAAATAGGGTTACAAGTTGTTATTATTGATTCTGTGTGTGGCTACACTTAGAACTTTTTGTCTATAAAGGAAAATGTTCCATGGACACAGGTAAAGGCCTCAGGTGCAGCACTAAAGAAAAGTAAAGAAGAGGCTGTTGGACTTTACTTGGAAAGGGCTATCATGTCTTCATTCAGAGTAGTAATACTGCTGTTGTTTTATAACTTCAGCTTTTTATTTTATTATTACGTTTTTATTTTTGTGTGGGACAAAGCAACAATTTAACAGATGTTTGTACTGTTTGTTTTTTTACTTCTGTTTACTACTATTGTATTTGTACAGTTTTTGTATGTTTAAAATGTGCAATTTATTATATAAACAAATGACAATGTATTATTGGGTCTTTTCTGGGTTGTTACTATGTTTATGATAAAGTAAAATATACTAACTATGTTATATTTTATAATAATAGCTTTTTTTTGCAATTTTGATAGGTGGGCATAGGTGGGGTTTTTGGATGTCAAAAACTGGTATTTTTCCTCCCTTACAGTAACTCTTGTTTTCAGTATTTGCTGACACCTGCTGGAATCAAGCAGAACTGTCTGCAGGTTTCTGGTACACACAGGACCTGAGTGTCACATCCATGCAGAAATCTAAATCCAAAATGGCCCACAAATTCTGTTAAAACCTTTCAATAACTAAAAACCAATGCCATATGTACATTTACAATATTTAGATAATTTTGATATATTGTGCACCCCTACAAATCATAGGTCAAAAAATTACTGTATCTTTACTGTATTAATATCTGCCTGATTTTTTTATACTTTGGCATTTGGGAGCTTAAAGAGCCAGCAGTTATTGCTGAGATCAGCCAAATCATCTGGCAAACTAAAAACTTCTACAAAGAGTATCATCAGATCAAGGTTTATGCTGGGAGATGTTTTGCCATTGCCATCCTCCACAAGTCACAAGGTCAATGCAGTCTTCTTCCACTTTTGTTGTTGTGAATGGGCCAACATACCCTGAGTCTAGTTCTAGTCCCCCTGCTAACTTCTAATGTTTTGAACACTGAACCTAGAACACTGCTTCACTCTTGATGTATGCTCTGTAAAGCCTGCTTCATTAGCCAAGAACCTGTGTCATATCTGATAGCAATTTGTCCAATTTCCAATATTTGTAAAACTGCATTTTTCCATCTTAAAAAATATATCAAAACTATGACACATGCTCTCTAACTCACACACTGAAAAATTAATTAATGCATTCATGACATCAGAACTTGATTATTGCAATGTCCTACTTGGTGGTTGCCCTGCAGAATTAATACAAGAACTCCAGCTGAATCAAAATGCAGCAGCAAGATTCTCATGAGAACGAAGAAGTATGACCATGATCAAGCATCATATAAACATCATAATTTTGATCATTGACTACAAGGATTACCTACAAGTTCCTGAATGGTTTAGCTCCTCAATACCTAAGTGAGCTTCTCTCGTATTACAGTCCTTCATGTTTACTGCAATCTGAAAATTTTGGCCAATTAATAATACCCAGCATTTTAAATCTAGCGCTTGTAGATCCTTTTCATATTTGGCACCCAAACTCTGAAACAGTCCAGTGTTTTCCGGGAAGCAGATACACTATGTCAGACCCATCTTTTTAATCTAGCCTACACATTGTCCTATGTATTAATTACTCAAATCCCTTAAGGGATTATTAGACTGCATTAATTATTGAACCAGAACCGGGGACACTTCCCATAAGAACGGATGTACTGGCTTAACACTAAATCTGTTTGTTTTTCATTTCCACAAGGTCCTGTAGTCAGCTGAATCCAAGTTTTATTCAGACCAGATGGTGGGGGACAGGATGGTACAACCCCTAAAACAGATCATTGGGATTTGAAGATAAACCTTAGTAAACCTACCATTATACACATACCTACCTCTAGTGTGATGTTATAGCTGCAATTAGTAACATTATGCTTCTGTCGCCATTTCTGTTGGTATTATTTCTGAGTGTCTGACAAATTGTCAGCTATAATTAGATCCGACAGTTTCGTATCAATAAATAATAATAAATCATTATAATAAACTCTCTGTTCATATTCAAGGAAGTTACAAATTGCAGCTTTAACGTGCCAGAGGGGAACTGGTCCTCCTGGTCGAGCCTGGTTTCTCCCAAGGTCTTTCTCCATCTATACATCATTGGAGTTATAGGTTCCTTGCCACTGTCGCCCTGTTGGCTTGCTTGATGGGAGACTGCTGACGTCTAATTTAGTTTAGGGTTTTGTAAACGTCTAATATTTTTATTGTATATATTTTATGTATGTATTCTACTTTTGCATGTTGTGTGTAGTTCATGGTACTATTGCAAATCCCTTATACCCCTGTCTCATAAGATTATCTTTTTATATGCCATCTCCATGTAAGCTGGAACAACATATCTTGCTTAATGATTTTGTAGTTTTATCGGTTCAGTCAACCCTTTATTCATAAACCTATCATAAACCTAGTATGCCTAATTAGTTTTAATAATATACATCTCACACTGTCATGGAAACACCAAGCCCTTCCATCAATCAACCGTCATCCCAATAATCACCAGCACAACACTATAAGTGACACAACTCACACAGTCACATTGTCAAAGGACTCTACTAATGCTAAGCTACTTACCTGATTCCGCTATTCCAAGCTCCCCGATCTTCTTCATCTCCCCTGTGTGCTCCTGTGTCTGTGTTCTATTTACCCACATTCAGCATCTGAAACCAGCTTCTGGATTTCCATCAGGCACTCGACGATCATCCAAACTCGGTAAAACAGATCACATCTGTCAGTATCTTCATCTGTTTGTTAATAGACTTAATATTGCCAGTACTCACACGCTTCCGGTTCCATTCATTCATTCGTCTGACTTACCGTTAGACACGCATATTGTTTGCAATAATATGATGTATTTTGTGTTAAACATGTCTGACATTTGTGCTGTGTTTTATTATTATTTTTATGTGTAAAACTGCTTTGAAGCAATGTAACATTGTAAAAAGCACTATATAAACAAAATTAAATTGAATTGAATAAGCTGATTTAAAAAGAACTGCAGTTGGGTTTTAAGATTGATCTTTTTAAAATGACTCCTTTTGAATGCTTTCGTATCTGCCCCATCAAGAAAATAGAAAATCTAGGAAAAAAAACTAGAAAATCATTGGGGAATAAAACTTTACAATTGATCACTGAGTCCCTCACAATTTTCAGTTTTCTAATGTTAACAGTTTTATTCCCCTCAAAGAATACTCCCTGCATTACCATAATACAGACCAAATGATAAATGACGTTTATTTAACTTTAAAGTTAGGAGCATGGTCATGTAATCCAACCAATTGTCATGCAGGGGTGTGTATGTCCCTCACCTCTATCCCATAACAGTTTTGCAGCATGCCTCCACCACCATATTGCATCACTCTTAGCTGTTATCTACCTCAGTCAAGGATGGGGTACTGGGTTTGGGCCAAATTCCAAACTCGGACAGCACGCCAAATTCTGGCCCAGAACGTGACATGCCAGTCAAAGGGAAACCCGTCACGCCGACCGGGAAGAGCCCTGGAGCGACCCCTGGAGCGAGCCCTGGAACCGGCGCCTTGGGTGCTGGCGCTATGCCCATCCTGCCAATTCGACAGGCGGGCGCCTGGGACGTAGCTGAGGTGGGCGCCTGAGACGTAGCTGAGGCGGGCGCCTTCAACGGAACATGAACTGGATAGACTTGACATGCGGACGCCGCCGCCGGGACACAGACTGGATAGACTTGAGATGCGGATGCCGCCGGCGGGACACAGACTGGAGAGGCAGACGCTGCCGCCGGGACACAGACTGGAGAGGCGGACGCTGCCGCCGGGACACAGACTGGAGAGGCAGACGCCACCGCCGCCGGGACACAGACTGGAGAGGCGGACGCCACCGCCGCCGGGACACAGACTGGCGAGGTGGACGCCACCGCCGCCGGGACACAGACTGGCGAGGTGGACGCCTCAGGACCGGGCTCTGGCGTGATAGGCACCTCAAAACCTAATTAGGGCACAGACAACGAGGCTTAAAGGGTGGCAAAGTAAGCGCCGCACCTGCACCAGCTCATCACCAGCTGACCGTTCACAGCTGCGCCGCTTCACCACGCGGCTTTTTAAGCCGCCACCGCTCGCCCCACGAGAGAGCGGGTCTTGAGGTGAATAGTGACTAATCTAAATCTCTATCCTTTATTACAGAGAGCAGCGAGTGACTGTCAGCAGTTTGGGAGCACGCACGGACGCCCACTCTCACCGCCACAAGGGACACAGGGAGCACGAGTCACACCAGCCACACCAGCCACACCAGCCACACCGGCTGCTACACATTAGCACCGCACTTTTACTGTAATAAATCCACCCTCCGGGGTCTTTTTCACCAGCCTTCCTTGTTGCGTGATTCTTCACCCGTGACAATATGCATAGATGAATATAGATATGTGTGTAAATATATATGTTCTGAATATGTATGTAGATGTCTGAGTGCAAATACAAGTAGTGCACATTTTTGCATGTGCGACAATCAGCTGAGGTAGAGTGTTATGTTGTGTGGGGATATGTCCAGAAAGTCCAGATCCTAGGTGTTCTGGTTGAGGGCCCGAATGGCCTGTGGGAAGAAGCTCCTCTACATTCTCTCTGTGTTCGCCTTCAGGGAACGGAAACGTTTCCCTGACCGCAACAGAGAGAAGAGACCATTGTTGAGATGGCTGAGGTCCTTCATAATCTTCCTGGCTTTGGTCCAGCACCGCTTGCTGTATATAGTCTCCAGGTCAGGAAGCTCGGTGCGGATGGTATGCTCGGCTGATCACACCACCCTCTGGAGAGCTTTCCTGTCCTGTTTGGTGCTGTTCCCAAACCAGGCTGTGATATTTCCCATCAGGATGCTCTCAAGGGTGCAAGTGTAGAATGTCTTTAGCACCTTTGAGGGCAGTTTAAAGTCCTTCAGCCACCTGAGATGATAAAGATGCTGCCAGGCCTTCTTCACCAGGGTGTTAACGTGACAGGACCATGTCAGGTCCTGCGTGATGTAAACACCTGGGTACCGGAAACTGTCCACTCTTTCCACTGGGGTCCCGTCATGGTGAGGGGCAGGTATTTCCTTTCCTGCTTTGTGCTGAAGTCCACTATTAGCTCCTTTGTCTTGCTGACGTTCAGGAGGAGACTGTTGACCTGGCACCATGTCTCCAGGTTTTTAATCTCCTCTAGGTACACCATTACCTTTTCTTTTTAAATATGGAGCATAATTTGGAACAAAAGTTTTGGAGTGAATAAACCCAAAAATAACAAACAAAACAACTAAGGATTAGTTAAGGAGTCGACTATACACAAATCAAAAATGAAAACCAACAACAAATTTCCAACACCAACCAACGCAAGTTGGATAGGCTAGCTAGCAACCCACACACATAGCCCCTCCCAGGTGAACTGGTTAACAACACAGTTAATTGTCACCATACCTTTTAGTTTCCCTCTCAAGGATTTAACTACTCTGCAGCACTCACAAACTAGAATAAATTCATAAACACAACAGGGTTATCAGCATGGACAGACACAAAAAGGTTCAGTTGAGAGCTGGTGAAAAGTGATCCTCCTAACAGTGTCTGATGGCTACTTTCATACTGCTCCACTCCATCTCAGGCATGCTCACAATGAGCAGCAGCTGGGGGTAATTAACCTGAGAGAGATAATGAGGGAGAGACAGAGGAGAGCACAAAACACAACACAAGGAGCAAGGCCTACATTAAAACAAAAACACCTTAGGGCATAACATACATACAATGAAATTAAAACATAGAAAACAGGAACATTATAAAATATGTATAACACACAGAATACAGTATACATGGTATTTGTTACTGAGGAGGCCTCAGCTCCGCCTCCTGCTGGTCATCAGCGGAAACCCTTACCAGAATATTAATACGTTCTGGACTACATTACCCATGACCCCGTACCTGTCTCTGACTACTTTCTGTTGGGCACCTGAACGCAATCAGCAGGACTATAAAGCTCAGTATCTAATGCTACTCTATGCAATGTCTTGTTTTGCCCTTTTGCATACATTTCAGAGTGTTTATTGGATTGCCTTATCATTGCCAGCTGGATTGCTTCCTCATTGCTGTGCTCGCCCCCATTTGACCCTTTCACGTTTGTTGATTACTCTCTTTAATAAAATGCTGCGAATGGATACTTCTGTCTCAGTCTCTTCGTTACAGTATTATTGCAAATTTTATTGTTTATTATAAGATATATATTACTACATCTAATTGGTGATACTAAGATTGTAATCAGTTGAATGTATGAATATAAAGCTGACTGAACTGATAATAACTACAACACCATTTGGATAAATGAACGTGCATTAGATACTTGTCATTGCATGTGAAGGCCCATACTTCTCTCTGTTGTATATGAGAGATTAATGTATTCAGACTGCCTACTTTAACACTATGTACCTCCAGGGCTGCCATAACAGGGGGAGAATTAGGACGATTCTAAGGGCCCTGGTCAGACAGAGGGCCCAGCGGAAGAGGGGTGCTTTCTGTTACGGTGGACTGGACGGGACGGTTGTGTTTGTGTGAATGACTAGATTGAGACTCAAAACTAAACAAAGGATATTTAATGAAACAATAAACACAAACAACAACCGTATAACAAAAGATCGACAACAAGTGCATCAGCAGTRAAAAATACAAAAGACAAACCAAGACGCTGAACAAACAATCCAAATCAGAGCGAACAAGTCCAAAGGGGTAATCCAAAAGAGTAATCCAAATGCAAGCATAAATCCAAGACCGGGCAAACGATGACTAAACTCATGAACCA
>JAZGTI010015576.1:0-13319 GCA_036877585.1 Botia kubotai
GTGTACCAGTGGTTCAGACAGAACCATGAGTGTCACCTTCACTGAGAAGATGTTTGCTGCATGTCCTGTGTGCATGCTGATGATCTTCCTGTGTCTGAAGGGATCCCAGATGATAGCATGCTGGTCATCTGAACCTGAGGCCAGCAGACTGAGAGGAAGACAATGTGTGAGGAGCATGTAGTACATATGGAGAAACCTTCAAATGAAACCCACTGATAAACTTACTCTCCCTTCTCATTCCACTCCAGACAGTTCACACAGCCCGTGTGACCCTGAAACACATCAGACATTATTTTACTGGCCAAATTTAATGTCCTTTATTATTTGTTTCACTTAAACACATTGAGAAAGGTAAATACATAAGTCACATATATAGAGCTTAATAATCATTGTTTTTCCTAACATTCTAAATACATTCCGTAAAAAATTCTAAATATCGTCCAGCTTTAATTAGCAGCTCTAGATATATGAAGTATAATAATGTAGGAGGAGTCTTTACCTGTAGCTCCGCCTCCAGCCCTAGACGCTTTATAAAGGGGTCGGTCACATGATAGTGTCTCTGAAAGTCCAGTGCTCTGCTCTCCTGTAGACACACTCACAGTCAGACACTCTTCATGTATGTGTACTGCTCATCTGCTCAAACTTTAAAACTTCCACAGAAGTAACTTAAAAATCTCATCTACACTCACACTACACTGCATACAAACAACTTTATAGGGACTCTGTGATGTTACTGTGATTGTGCGTGGATATGTGCTGTGTGAAGATTTTTAAAAAGGATGACTTCCCTTATCCTAACGCTAAAATGATTTCAAGAAAATAATGTCAAAATTATCATTGTTGGGTAAACTACTTTTTATTTTGTTTAAAAATAAATGTCCCAAACCAGGTTTCTCACCCATATCCTCCTGTGCAGTAGATCACTGGTGACATTCCGAGCAGACATGATCTGACAGCACGTCATGGAGCATTGAGATCCGGGTGCTGAAGATCACAGATCATCTGTGCAGTTTAGACAAACCTCTGAAAGAGAGAGAGATGCAGAGCGGCTGTAACAGAAACACAAACAATTATTTATCGAACATGAGAAAAAAAACATGAGAAAAGCAGAAAAAATCAGAAAATCGATCAATTTGATTCTTTAATTAGAGACATTTGTCAATAATTGGACCAATGTTTGTTAAAATGTTAAAAAATATTAAAACATTTATCACATAGAAATAACACAGTGAGTGATTATAACAGAAATAAAGGGATTGTTTCTGAGGTCAAGTGCTTAAACAATTATTGTTTGTATCTTTTATAATTGTGGCAATCTTGTGGTTCCCCTAACTGAACTATTTAATGTGAATTTATCAGACAAATGATTTAGTCATTAGACATCTAATGACTGACTTTTGTCTTGATTCTTTTAAAAATTCACCAATATGTATATTTCTGAAGCAGTGTGTGCGTGTGCGTGTTCTGACACACAACATGCTGTTTTGATATATCAAGCAGGTCAAATATCTTTATGTCAGCATTCACCCCATAAGAAATTAACCAAACCATTTGTAAAGGATGTGTTAATAAAATGAATTAATTCCCGCACATGTCATGACTGTCTGTTGATGCATTTCACCAAAACAAACAGCAGCAGCTTCAGCTAAAGCAGCGAAAGCCTTCACGTCAGCAGCACTGAGCTCATCTTCTCTGTTCAGTGGTAGTTTAGAAAGCAAACCACATGTAGTTGATCACTGTTGTTCATGTAAGTGGAGCTGTTAGCTCAGTTAGCCCGTGTGTATATCGACTCACCTGTATCGTCTGCACAGACTCGTATCTGACCGACGATCGGATATCTGATTTACCTTTTGTCTTTAGTACATTGTAAATTTATCTTTAGTAAATTAATCACTAGTTATGACGAAGTGTCGGTGAGATTTTTAAGTCACTACTAACCAGCTTCCTTAACCGAGCGTTGACAAATCAGGTTGCCAGGTCGGGCATATTCACCCTGTTCGCGATATTTACTGTCAGATAAAGCTTTCCAAAACGAAATCAATCAGTATATTGAATAACTTCTACAACTAGTTATATAATTGTCATTTGATCATTTCTCTCCCTGCAATAAAGAACGGGGGAAAAAATTATTTTGCTATTAAAACACAAAACATGTAACGTGGTAAATACATTTACGTACTGCAGTAAATGTATTTAGAGAGTGTGGCGCTCAATGGTATAAAAACACAAGTTTATAAAAATGAAAATGAAGAAAGACGAGACCAACTGGCAACTCTGATGCTGTCACAGCATTTCCTGTTTAACCAGCAGCGTAAAATTACAAAATTAAGGTCATCTGAATAAACAAACCGGTAGACGCACATACTGTAACTATATAAATAAAAAAAGTATGAAACTATTGAAAGTTAAGACTTCTAAAAGCATTTGTTTGCACTGCAAAAACATTGTTTAATTTAATATTTTTATTTTAAAGCTTCATAGGCATAAGATGCATTAAATGAGAAAGAGAGAAATATTAGGCTTATTATCTGTTAATAGGAGTTTCAAAACAACACAAAGTGATGCAGTTTAAATGTGACAAGATAAGACACATTGGTATTAATCAATGTTTCAGAAAAAAGCATGACAATCTGATCAATACTTCTTGATCTGGGACACCTCATATAAGTAGGCAATAAACAGCTTGGTTCCCTCTCTGTAGTTGTATCTAAAACATAAATAAAACAATCAAATGGGAATCACTCAGAAAAAAATGTACATTTATTACTTTTTACCTCTTTTAAGATGAAGATCACACACAATTTCTCATAAGAGCAAAAAATATCAGTGATTTACAACAGCAAGTTTATAAGTGAGATGCAGAAAAGAGAAAGATTGTTTTGTTGTGTCTGTGTTTCTGGTTCTCTGGTCAGATACCTGCTGATCTTCTCATTCTGTGAATGCAGCCCATCATCAAAACCTCCAATGGGAAGCATTATGATGCTCTTGCCTGTCACATCCTGGAAGCTTCTGGCAATTGGAATCGTTCCACCCTCGCGTATCAGGTCAGGCTCTACGTCAAACACTACAGAACAGAAGTACATTGTGACATCATTACTCACTTGATTATGTTAATACTGTAACAGGAACTGTTAATTGTATCACAGGACCTCGTTTGACTGCTGCTTTTCCAGCTTCATACAGTGGGTGGTTGGTATCAGCCAACCATGGCTTGGCCCCAATAACCATGGTGACATTGAGTTTATTGGGACTCTTTCGTTTTGCAAACACAGAGTGTAGATAATCTGTCACCTAGAATCAAACAGAACCTGTTGAACCCTTTCTTATACAGCTAATAAATAACTATAAATAAAAAACCCCGTTTCTACAGTTCAAATGTACCTGTTTTTCAACCACGGCTGGATCCATATTGGGAACCTGGCGAATGGAGAACTTAGCTGTGACTTTAGCCGGAATGACGGTCTTGGTGCCAGCTGCAGAGAAAGCCCCCTCGATCCCATGGATGGACACAGTCGGATGACGCCAGCGATGGGCGAGCAGGTCAACCTTCAAGTTAAGAGTACAATTCCACTAACAAGTACAACTAACTGGTTTTAAAGCCACCATCAAATTAAAACATTCTATTCTCGTAGTTTTTTCATTATAAATGATTTATCCATGCATGTTATTATTTTTTTATTCATGCCCTTGTAATCACACGCTTTTCCGTTTCACTGAATTAGGTCAGAACACTAAAGTGAAGTTAGTTGCAACATGCGGTTCATGTGGACTGTAAGAATGCTCTATCAGACACTATGAACTGTTCTTTTACCTTGTTGTTGTACATGAGTTCACTGACGCCAATCTTCTCCTTGTAGCTCTCCACATCAAACTCAATGTCTTGGTACATCTTCCACTCCTCATCAGACAGATGTGCGACTGCTTCTCTGATACCAGGGATGAGGATCTTTCCACTGGGGCTGATCAGCTTGTCTGTGAGGAACATACATTTGACATATAATCATCTGGTGACTACATATGAATGGTAAAGATATTACTGGTTTGTTAAGCACCCATAATCCCGATCAGGTCTGTCATTGGTTCTATTACTGTGCCTCCATAGACACCAGAGTGTAAATCCTGCTTTGGTCCTGTCACCTACGCCAGCAAAGAGAAACAGAAGTGTGTGATTAGCTGATAAATCTTAACTCAGTAATATATACATAGGAACAATTTATTAGGACATAATTAAACAAAACAGGACTCTGTATTTTAAAATTTGAGTCCTTTTATTGTTTAATTAAGAAATGTTAGTTTAGTGGTTTAGTTAGTTTAGTGGTTTAGTTAGCTTGGTGGTTTAGTTAGTTTAGTGGTTTAGTTAGTTTAGTGGTGAGAATTGAGAAAGATTACAAGAATCACTTTGGGGAATAAAACATGGGTGTGAATATTTGTTGTTCTGCTCTACAGAATTAGTTTCTGATTCATTAAGTATTTGATTTGTTGAACTGCATGTTTGATTCATTTGAACTGAATAATAACCCTTGTGTTTAATATACCAGACTATGACTTGAATGATGGCTTAAGAGTTTGAATTATTGAATTATGAGTTGTTGTCTTTTAATTTGATGGTTTGGCCTGAAAGAAAAAAAGTCTTGTTTATCGGTTTTATCCATGGAAAAACAGAATAAAGCCAGTATATGCTAATGAGCAGTTAATGGGCAGTGTTGGCACCTCTTACCAAACTCCAAGTGTGGTACATTTTTAAAAGAAAATTCTCTGAAAACAGCACGTGAACAATCTCAGAGTACGTCTTGGCAGATCTTTTGTACCTCAGCAAAGAAGTAACAGTTTCCTCTGGTTCCGTAAGTCAGTGCCGGTCGTTTGCTCAACCATCCGCAGTCTGAGATGATGATATAATCCACATCTGAGAGGAACGTGTCCTTCTGAGCCAAGATCATGGCATCCAAACCATTAGACCCTGTTTCCTCCATCCCCTCAATAATGAATTTCACATTCACAGGCAGCTCCTAAACCATTCCGGTAGAAAAGATTTTGATGGGATGAACTGTAAATATAAGCTTTAAACACTGCAGAAACCCAACAGTGACCAGTTGTTTTATTTCATTTGAATGAAACGTGTCTTACAATGTTGAGGGCTTTGTAGGTCTCCACTGCATGAATCCAGGCCAAGACTGGAGCTTTGTTGTCAGATGCGCCTCTTCCATACAGATTTCCTGTGTGTAATAAATCAATACTGTTACCTTGCACAGCGCAATAAAACATGACTTTTGTTTTCCTGAGGAGATATTCAGCTGCAAAAACACACTTGCTATTTAATGGTGGTTAATGTGGAAACAGTTGTCAGGCAGTTCTTCAGTAGTCAGTTACCATCAATATCTGTCAGTTGGTACGGTTCTGTGGCCCATCCGTCATCCTTGTGTGCTGGTTGGACGTCCACATGACCATACACACACACCGTGTGTTTAGTGGAGTCATTGCCAAACTGAGCTGTCACCACTCTGGGCAGGTCTATGGTACTTCCATTCTTCAGCTGTACAAGAGACCAAAGTTTGACTTTGATGGTTTTGGTAATTAGCATTACTGAAGAATTTCTAACGGAACATTCTGAGATTGAAAACTGGAGCAAATCAATGCACTGGAGCACTGTTTTCTCGAACAATGTATACAGAATATCTGACCATCTGCATGCCGACATCCACCAGTTCCACGCGTCCTCCGATGAGGCGGAGCTTCTCTGCTGTCAGCCCCATCATTTCGTGTAAGTCTGATCTTTTTGTTATGTCGCTTGAGTCACTTTCAAGTGCCACCCATTTTCTCAGCGTCTAAAACAGAACACACCATAAAATTCACTTCTAGAACTGTCTCCTGCACAATCCATTAACTGTCATTTTAAATGAATTGGCAATGCCAACTTGGTGTTGAATTAAAAACTAATGAAATACATATATACAAAATACATTTTCACTTTTTAGAGGACATGTATTGTGTGATAACAAAAATCAAAGGTATTTTTAAATTTACTTTCAATTCCACTCCCTTTATTGTAATTCTTCGTCCAGTTTGTATATATTTAGAAACTTTTCATTTTAATCCTAAATGACAAACTGTAACAGTCATGTATCACATGACCACAAACTGGATCACAACAGGGCAGTTGTGGCCTAATGGTTAGAAAGTCTGCCTTGTAAACCAAAGGTCACAGGTTCGATTTTCACAGCTGGCAGGAAATGACTGAGCTCTTGAGCAAGGCACCTTTCCCCCAGTTGCTCTCCGGGTGCTGCAGTCATAGCTGCCCACTGCCCTGTGTGTGTTGTGCGTGTGTTCACTACTTACTGGATTTAGTTACTGGATTTTCACTTTTCAAGTATGGGTTACCATACGTTGACAAATACACCACTTTCACTTTATCAGAAAAACTATTTCTTCAACAAACTGTGCAGTAAGGAGAAAGAAAGAGTCTGTATACTACTGTGAGCTTTATCTAGACTGTAAATAAACAACTACACATGACTGTATTACACATTCCAGCAAAGATAAGATGCATCAATAATAATTCAAAACAATTTTCATTAATATAGACATTATAATACAGATTCCAATAAATATAGACATTATAAGCTACTGCTCAGTCGTCTGTCAAATACTTATATAATTCAATATAATTCAACAAATTTACATTATAGTTCAAAAAACTCACAGTTTGGATATGTGATTATCATAGTGATGCAAAGGTCTATTTAAGTTAAATGCTGGTGTCAGTCAGAAGTTTCATCATCCATACATTACCTCTATAAACTCGTCTTCATGGTTGTTGACGTATTGTGTCAGGTCATCAAATCTCAAAGAACCGACTTCTGTCCACAGCAGAACAAACACAAAACTAAAACAGTTCATCTGTTGAGAGCAACAACAGTTACACACAGTTCTCCAGTTTAAAACACCAGAACTGACTAGAGAAGAGAAAATCATTAACTTACTATCAAAATGATGTATGATGTCTGTGGAAGAGTCCAAACACTCAGTGCAGTTAATGTGAAACTGCGTGGATGTTAAATAGTTTCCATCATAGGGAACTCCTATTGAGATAAGGTCACCGAAGTCTCCTTTGCATGGAAAAACAGCTGCCAGATTTAATTACTTCACTGGACCTTCTACAGGTCAGCTGTGGAGCATTCCAAAGATCAGAAGACAAACATCTACATTATTTGCAAAACCTCTGTTTGTCAAAAACATGTTGAGTAGATCCTGACTCAAGTCAGTTATGGACTTTGACTTCTCATGATCCAAACATAAAAGAAAGAGAAAATGAACTGATTTGAGTATCTAGACATGAAAAAAACAAGTCACTTTGTTTTAACTACTAGCTAGAAACAACACATGCCAAATCATTTTTTTACACTTTTCAAACATAACGTGAAATGAAAGTTGCTTTCTGAACAAGCCAATATTCATAACCAACTACAAAGTGTCAATCAAAAAGTAATCCTCTACCCTCTAGTCTAAAAGTAGCAATCTAAAACCACCAACATAAAATATTTAAAAGTCTTTTAAATAACAACACCACAGCAAATACATCTACTATTTCTCATCTTGCTTAAAATACATCAAATGACACTTCTCTATTTACTCTCCCTGTCCAGTCACATGCAAAGCCTGCTGGGAACGGAAAATCCTCTGGCCAATTTCAGCAATGCTACTTTAATACCACAAAAAAACACATTCAAATTAAGTCAACTAACTTGGCAAAGACCTTATTGTACTTTGAATACTTGCAGTTTGGAAAGAGATTTGGGAGAATGATAAAACAGGACCTGTAACCATGCATATAAACTTTGGAGTTGTAATGATGTCAACAGAATGATTAAGAGGACCGAATTAAACATATGCAGGGGGCCTAATTAACATATGCAGGGGGCCTAATTACAAGATCAACAATGACATTTCTTTTGTTCACAGGTTCAATGCACAATTATTTAATAGTGTGCACAATGTTTCCAGTCCTTTAAACTAGTGCAGCTTTTCCCAGCATGCGTCTCAGGTGAACTTTTGTGCCAACTCCTGTTTTTGTAAGACATGTGCAGTGTGTCGTACACTAGCAAACTTTCACACCCTGCCTGTGTTTAAGAGCATACGGGCCTTCTGTATACTCCTAAATTCCTTTAAGATTAAAGACAAAGAAATGCGGTTCTGGAATTCTGACCCCAGGAAGCTGAATTAGTCAAGAGATTACCTTCAGATCTAACAGTACTGGCAACTTCTTACTGTATTCCTCGCCACAAGAAGGAGACCTTTAAATGTGTTCCTACACTGTAACCAGTATTAGTCATTATAATGAAAAAATGTGAAAATGCCATCCTACCATGTACAGTAACAAATTAAATTAGATTTATTACAACAGGACAATACATATCATTGTTTTAAAGAGTATAAAAGTTTACAGTATTGTTAAAGCGTCATTTGTGTTACTCAGGATGTAATCAAAACAGATTTTAATAGCTCCAACTTTTAAAGTGTTAAATAAAATTCAATATTGTAAACGTGACTAATGCTCCCTAATGCTCAGATATTCTTTCCTACATATGAAAACCCTTCTTCTGTTCATCATGTCTCTAGCAGCAGAATACGATCTCCACTTGTAAATGTAGCTTGTAGACTCTGCTTTAGACAAAATGTTTAATGCTTTGGTACTTCACTTTGGATGAAAGGAAATGAATAAATGTAAATGTGATCATTATCAATATGGTTTAAGATAAAATAACTTCATAGTTCATGTTTCTATATTTTGAGGCAGCATGTTTTGTATTCACACACATGTGCAGTGGACTTCATAAGCGACAGGAAGGTATATGAACTCATATATGAGCAGTTTGCTGTCAATGGTCTGGCTCAGAGTCAACATTCAGCAGTGATTTATGAATTGATAAAACTGCACTAAACAATGCATGAGTTAATACAGTCATGGAAATACCAGTGAATTTTTAGACTTGAGAAAGTTATGAGAAGAAAATATTAAAAGTTAAAACACTCTATACTCCATTGATTTGAGTAAACTAAACACTGATATTTGTTATGGAAAGCTGACTCAGACAACAGATGTAAGTCATAGAGGTGCAGGTTATTGGGATAAACACAGTTAAACAGGTAAGTAAATGATGACTCGTAATAGTGATGATAAATTAACTGATATCTGATGAATGTATGGCGTCACACACTGAGCTGAATATCCGGGTGAGGTCATAGATGTTTCAAACCACACGTGTCACGTGACTACGGCCAATGACGCCTCGGCACTTTAACCTGCAGAATCTGCGTTTGATTGACAGGATCGGGAACTAATCATACATCTGTTTCAGCCTATCGCCTAACACCCTGTGTTTTAAGTGAGAAGATGTTTTTTGAAAAGCAGAGAAATGATATATTGAAAAGTAAGTTATATAAGACCTCCATCACCGATCTCTTCTAGCGACAGAGGCAGAGCGCACGGTAAACCGGTTCTACTGAAGCTTTGTGTACACTGGCACAAAAAAGCCCATTTTGTAACTCACATGTGACACAGATCGGAATTTGTTGCACATGTGTAAACACAAAATCCGCACGAGAGGTGATTTTTTCATATCCGATCTCAGCCACTTTAGACAGTAAGTTATTATTTTTTGACAAATAATATGCAACAAATGTGAGGCATTGTGGCTTGATTTCCTTTATTAATCGTCAGTCAAACATTATTCACAATGAGAAGCCTACAGGTTACAAAACCAAGCTCATGTAGTTGTTAGACAGATGTTAAAAACCCAACACATAAAACAACACAACACAACAATAAGAAAGCACACGTTTTCAAATGGCTCTTATGTAGAGAAATACATTTACCCAGGATTCAAATCCGACCTGACAACATGCCAGTCAAGAGCACTATCCGCTCTCTAGCGCTCGTCTGCCACACATAACGGGCTGTGATTCATTGTTTCAGACCAACACGTGTGAGCGACCACTAGATGTCACCGTAGAGACGGGTGTCAGAAACATCATTAAAATTCTGAGTGCGTGAACCCTGAATATAATACAGTCATTTGAACGTTCAGCTAATTCATTATTATTAGCAATGCTCCGTTGAACTTTAAACCAACCTCAGGCCAGACTGTAACATAAGACTCAATCCAACTTAAAATGCACATATGCATCACATGTGAATTAGAATTTTGGACAAGTCCTTTTGCTGTATTGGAAAAAGTACATTATATTGTCCTTTGATTAAAACAGGAAACACTAAATTAGGTCACCAGCCTCAGAACAGCCCACATATGCCCTGCTCTGGAAACAGTGTGTGTCTAATGCCCACCTCTGCAGATGACTCATACACACACACACATACCGTAGGCTGAGCTCTGATTTAACATTAACAGGCCAAATGCTGAGATTGTGAAATAGTCAGACGTGTATGTAAAGGTCATGGCCCTCCATAGCAGACAGTAAGCCAAAACGGTTTAACGCGTACATGAACTTCATGGCAGACTTTAAAAGTGATGTATTAAGCACACAGCACGCACTGCATGAGCTGCACAGTCCACCTGGCTAAACTTTAATTTTCAGTCTACAATGCAGCGATCATTGATTCACAGAGAAAGCAAATCCCGTACAGAAACACACACACTACATCTGAGCTTCATTTATTCTGATTATTGTTACCTCTATTCAAACAACTTACGTTTTTGTCGTTAGTTAAATGCAACCCTTTAAGTTGTATGTATCTGCTGCTGTAAAATGCACACCTGGCACTGCACATTCTGTATTATTATTTACCAAGTTCCTATATTGGCTAGCAAATGCAGCTTGGATAGGTAGAAAAATAAGCACATTTTTATCGCAGATTATTAGTGCACATTAAACACATATGTGGTGTCTCATATATCGCGGCTGTTGTTGTTGTTGTTTAAAAGACACTGGAGTCTGTATATTACATTGAATGTAGCACAGACGAGGGGATTTCCTGCTTTGCATTGTGCCTACAGACGCCTGTACTTGAGGTCTGACTGCAGCAATTTTGTGCTATTATGAATTGCTAGGGAAGAGAGTCTTGCTCCATTGTGGTTGAAGGGGAAGATTTCCTTTCATTCCTTTCAAGTTGCTGCAGCTTTACACTGATGAGAAAAGTAAAATTGACTGAGAATTGTAATCTCACCACAGGTTAAAATACACAACCATTCTGATAGTGGTTATTCTTTAAGTCACTGACCTCATTCTGCATCACTGGCTTACAGTTCAGCAGATAATTACAGCCGCTTCATATGAGTGTTAGAACAAGAAGCAAAAATAAATAATTCTGTGACAGACATCTTAAACCACTTTAAAAATCTGCTTTTATGACTTGTTGTTAAACATGTTAAACAAAGAAAGTTTATGCTATGAAGTCAAAAGAAACATAAGGCAACTTTTGTGTAAATATATATAAAAAATATATTCATATATATGTAATATATATGAAATTCTGCAGTGGTGGTTTTGTGCTTTGATTGTTTAAAGGGAAGTTTGAAGATGTTTTTGAAGGTTTTTTAAGGAAGCCTGTGCAGCTGATTTATGATCTCACTAGCCGACCACTCAGTAGCTCACTGCTGAGTGCAGTTCAGAGGATACGAGCTCTTGATTCTGGAACATTTGACATGTTCAAATAAAACCCCACATCTTGCTTTGGGTGCTATTTGTGTTGACGTTTTTAGAAAGGGAAAAAAACAAGAATAGAAAAAGTAAAATGCATATTTAGGCTTAAATTAAACATGTTGATAATCAATGAAACATTTTGTACATATAAAATGAAGAGATGTAGCATGATGAATTTGATTGGTTGATTGATATGAGCAGGAATGTTGGGAATATTTGTCACTGAAAAGCCACAGCAGTGGCAAACAAATAGAGTGTGTGTGACCTTCATGGGACCCTACATGATTGCTCTGCCTCCCTGCATGTCTTTTCTTATTATTGTGACTTTATACATTACACTATATATTTATATGTTCTTGTGCAAGAAATTGTGATGAGAAACATAGATGAGGGAAGTGAGAGAAAGAGGAACATCTGATCATTTAAGAGTCCTGAAGGTATGACATCACTACTGTACACACACAGAGTAACTGTACTGAACTGTACTCTGCTGTATGTAGGTCCCTTTGATATCTCAGTTGTTTAGTAAAACAAAATTGTGAGGTTAAGTGGAGAGCAAATGGAAACTGCTGCTTAAGTTTTCTGTGTATCAAATGTTTCTCCTAAGCAAAGGATGTCTCTCCAGTTCTAGAAGATCTCAACAATGTCTCAAATTGAACTCAAATATTTCTCTAATGAGCTATGCAACCTGTATTCATTATATAGCTCCAATTGACTCATTTGTGTTCATTTGCCACAAGCAATTTTGGTAGGAACGTCTGAATTAAAATTGGTACTAAAGGTAAAACTTAAAACACACTATTTGAAGCAGCTGATTTCTTCATTCTCAGATCAGAACTCAGCGTTTCTGTATCTGGCTGGCAGCAGAGCTGAAGGTTAATGTGTTACCTCTGCTCTCTCTCTCTGACCCACCAGCAGTGGCCTGAGGACCTGGGGAGGGTTTTTAAAGCAGCTTATCTCAGCAGAGGTGCTGGTATAAAACACAACAGATGAGAGTGTGTGGTGAGTCTCCAGCAGAACAACACACATTCTCTGCACTGAGCGTCAGCTCAACATGGGTGTTACGTACAGTGTGGGCGAGTGAGTACTGTAGATTCTTTAAATTTCACTTGATGCAGAACTGTCTTTACAACAAATTTTACTGAATGAAATTGAACATTTGTTTTCTTACTTTCATTGTTGTGTGTGTTAATGGGAAAGTTGTTGTTGTAATATCACAGAAGATGTTCTGGCTTGTCTGGGCATCTGTGGATTGTGCACACAGTTCATCTGTTTCCAGGCTGAACAGCTTCATCATAGACGTCTGTTTTCTTTCAGAGTCGACCACCTGTACACTTTCTTTGTCCAGTGGTCTCCACAGACCATCTACAGTCAACAGAATCACCAGAAGAGTCTTCAGACAGATTCAGTCACAGTATCTGACACTCTGTTGAATAAACGTGTCTCCAAACACTGTGAGGTAATCATGTAGTTGTTGGTAAAGGTGTCGACTAACAGTAAACGTACATTATTTGCAGTAATATCAAGTATTTTATATGTTTGATAATTTTCACTTATCACTTTATTTCCACAATGTCTTTTTATGTTTCAAATGCTGTGTTCTGTATGTTCTGCTTTAAAACAATGACAATTGTGAAATGATTCACAGAAGACACAAGAGTTCA
>JAZGTI010015577.1:0-13317 GCA_036877585.1 Botia kubotai
TGAGAGCTGTGAGGGGTTTAATCTGTGTTCTCTGTGCTCTGACTGAGAGCTGTGAGGGGTTTAATCTGTGTTCTCTGTGCTCTGACTGAGAGCTGAGGGGTTTAATCTGTGTTCTCTGTGCTCTGACTGAGAGCTGTGAGGGGTTTAATCTGTGTTCTCTGTGCTCTGACTGAGAGCTGTGAGGGGTTTAATCTGTGTTCTCTGTGCTCTGACTGAGAGCTGTGAGGGGTTTAATCTGTGTTCTCTGTGCAAGTGAATGTGTCTGTTTCACGAGACGTGAACAAATTTTAACAAGGCAACAACAAAAGATACATTTTCCGTTAAATTATGAAAAACTAGATGAGGACAGAAACGTTTTTGTTAACTTTAATGGCTGTATTGTTTAACAGCCTTAATGTATATTGCTTAACCTGTGCACTTGACTTTTAATGCCTTGAACAGACTTTTAATGCAAGCTGGATGCAGAGAGGGAAGATGAGAGTTTGCATGTGATGTTTCTCATTGTAAGTGCATGTATATAATGTTAAAAGCTTTGATACACTGTCTCTAACCTACTTAACTCACAGCCTCACCGGATAACAACATCAGAATCAGCACACACAAGACCCTCAACACATTCATCCCTCTTCCGCCATTTTGATGGGTTTCTGTGGAGTGAGGGAGGCAGGACAGTGTGTGTCAGGGTGGAGACACAGAGCTGACAGCAGCCTGTCATACAGGGCTGCTCTTATTTTCATGACTTCATTCTGGGAGAGATGTTTATCCTGCAGGTCTCACTGATCCGTCCACTGACAGTGAGAACATGACGTTAAAGTCGAAATAATATCCAAATGAACCATATTTACACTCACAAAACCCATTGCTGGTCTTACTGAGAACAACACGTGTCATTCAAACAAAAACAAATGAGCTCTTTCTAATCTTTCATCTGAATATAGGTGAAACATTTCTTTTGGACGACGACAATCAATGTTTTGCTCTGAACTATATCACATAGTTATGATGGATGGTGAGTGTTAGTTCATGTTGCATGTTGTATAGGAACCTTGTCCAGATTCTCTGAGCATCTGTCTACAGTATCTGTCTACAGTAGGAGAGCTCACAGCTGCTGTTTGTGTTTCATTAGTGCTGTACTCTACAATGTCTGTCACATGAGGAATGAGGAATCCAGAAAAGGTTTACCAAAGGATTCGCTTTATAATTCAGTTTGGTCCATCTTCCATCATCTTCCATTATGTCTCACACTGAATTGGATTAGCAGACGCCATCATAAAATGTCGCCAAGTATTAACAACAACTTATGGAATGTTGAGCTCAGATCAGAGAACATCCAGGTAATTATTTACATCTCCAGTCAAGCATTGAGAAATCAGAGAAGGATCTAAACGGAACCACTGCTGGCGTTTAGATGATTAAATAAAACCTGGACCGCATGAGATCATGACCTGTTCTTCAGCCCAGAGGAACCGTGATCACATCATACCAACACACCAACGTTTCTGAGCCTGAGTTTGTTTTCTCTGCAGTCACAGAATCTGAAATAATGATGATATTTCAATATGCAAAGAAACAAAGAATCTTTGAGCTAAGAGCATTATAACATTCAAACTCTGTTCGCATTACATGCGTCTGTCAAGAAACATTTAGTGTCTGAATACCTCTGAAAACTGTCAGATCTTTGTCTCGCGCACAAAAGCTCAAGCCAGAGAGAAAAGATTCAACTTTTCATTACATAACACAGCCATCATTAACAATGTTGCTCAAAAGTCTTCTGAGCTCTTTGCAACGATTTGACGTGCTGTCGCATTTGATGCAGAGACAATTTAAATCTAAAAACTGTTAGTTCACTTAGAGAGAAAATGAATGCAAGACACCATCCCAGCAGAGACAACATGAAACAACTCAACGTCACACTCGAAAGGCTCTTGTGCCTCGGAACATTTCCAAACATCAGAATTGCATCATTAGGAATTTCTCCGTGCTGATAAAATACAGATTTATTCCCCACATCCACAACAAGTGTAAAAACTACAATAAACACAGACTACAGGCAGGAATGTTCTCATTGCATCGCATTAATTGCGCAGCATGCATCAACGCAATCTTCCTGCCATCTGCTTTCTGTACAATGTTGAAGCATCTGCGTGTCCAGTTCTCTACAGCGCTGTCTAATAATAGAACATGCCAGCATGACCAGGACATTACAGATATGTGTTTTGACATGCTGAATTATTTCTCAAACCCTGCAGAGACATGCGTAACAGTCTTTAAGCAATACATAAACAGATTTGTTTGCACTTTAGGATTATTCACTCAAACAAACATGCAAATCTACAAATTCAGCTCAAACTTCACCCCAGTGGTTTGGATGAGATGATCTGAGCTCACATGCAGATTTTTCCCTCAGCATTAGAATAGCACACGTGTTGGATGTTATTCATGATGCATCTGTTGAATTATAAGTGGATGTGAGCTGTCAGGGATGTGAAGTCACTCACCGCTCTGATGGCTGCAGAGGAGATGAAGATGTGTGTCTCTCTCTCGCTCTGTCTCTCTCTCTCTCAGCGATGCAGGGATGATGCTTTAATTCTGGTCTTCAGGGAGAAGGAAAGCCCCCACCCTCACTCCGGAGCTCTGATCCAATGAGAAAGAGCAGAGAATTTATTTCCAGGGCACAAACCTGTCTGAGATGATTAGAATGATGATGCAGACAGTCTTCTGCCTCAAACCCCACCCCCACCTGACCACCCTCAGTCTCCTCGGTGGCCCACATCGAGCAACACCTCTCACACATAACTGATTCTGGATCTCTCATTATTGAGTTTGGTTCTCTTGCGTGAACTCTTCTCATTATAATCACAGTCTTTCACGTCGGCTCATTAGTTTTAAAAGGTCACACTCACTTCGGAGCAAAGTGGAATGACCGATTACTCTATAATTCATCCTAATTATGAATACTGAGTGAAATTGCAGTCATCAGTGTGTCACCATGTGATTCTACTGCCCCCTTGTGATTGCTTTCGTAGTGAACTACTCTTGCAAAAATGAACCATATTTTACATCAAAGTTCCAAAAAACACTCTGGAGAGCTGTTGTTACTACAGTAAGACTGATGGAAGAAATGAAGACACTCTCTGAAGGACTGTAACGTCACATATAGTCAGTAATGATGTGAGAGTACATTCATTAATAACTTTAACTCTCATACTGCCGCCCGACATGACAGCCAGCCTGTAAAACCTTCAGGCCAGCATGTATTCAGACACTGTTCTCAGGTCAGAGATCCTGCAGTCCAGAGGTCAAATGAAACCAGAGGGGAGGCAGTTACAGACGAGAGAGACCAGAATGACAAAGAGACTGTATGGAGCCATAGCTCAGAGGGACCAGACGTAACAGCACACGAGTCACATAGAGCTTTATTGTCATTCTGCTACATGTGTGGACATACATGTCGTGTGTCGCAGGTCAACAGTGACACATACACAGCAAACATAAATATGAACATAGAAGAATAAGAAAACAAATTAAGTGTACTGTACATACTGTACAAAAACTTCACATAGATACTGTAAATGACATTTACAGTGCAAGAGGTATTTGTACATGAAATGAGAAGCAGCGCATAGTGCAAGACGATTTGTAACGCAATGCACAAGTAAACATATAGTATCAAACCGAGTCTTTGTGAGGGAGCGTCTATAAAAAGTGTTCAGAGTACATTCAGACAGAAGAGTGTGTTACTGCAGGTGGTTTGTGTAGCACACACACCTGTGTGTAGCACACACAGAATTACACCTGACAGTTTATCATGAGTTTGGGGTGGGGGTGAGATGGTTTCAGGAGGTGGGGTTGTAGATGAGGTTTCAGAGGGAACAGGGAGATTGGAGTTGCTCTCGCAGCCCGGGGGAAAAAGCTGTTGAGCAATCTGACAGAGCGAGCTTTTTACTCTGGTACCTTCTACCTGATGGCAGGAGCTGGAGGAGATTGTGGGAGGGTTGGGTATGATCCTTTCACGATGCTGGTAGCCTTGCTGGAGCATTGCACAAGGAAAATGTCCAGGATGGAGGGGAGGGGGGCACCAATGATCTTTGCAGCTCTCCACGGCCGAGCTGCCGATGGTCAGTGGGGGGTGGTCAAAAGATTTTCTCCTGAAGTTCATCACAACCTCCTTCGATTGTTGACACCACACCATTCAGCCAGATGTGCCACTTACACTCTGTAGTGCACTTCATCATTGTTTCTGACACCTCCCACCGCAACTGATGACACAACAGATCACTGTAAAACCACAGTCACAGAACCAGAGAGACATGATAGCACAGTTCACATCAGTCTCATATCTCTATTAAATGAGACAGAAAGACAGACAGACAGAAATATAACAGCACATCTCGGTTGTCATCAGGTTGTAAATGTGCATCTGTCCTCACAAAACAGCTCATAATAAAACACACACAAGTCTGCAGTTTAAATGTCATACTGACAGCGGTGAATGTCTCGCGCTTCTCTGGGGACTTTGCTGCATGTTGTTGTCCAAACAGAGTCATAATAAACCTCTTGAATCAAAGACCACCAGCACTGCCCTCTCAAAAGCAGACAATTATTCTCAAGCACCATCATCCATCCATCCCTCCCTCTATCCCTCCATCCATCCATCCATCCCTCTATCCCTCTATCCATCCATCCCTTCACCTAATTCTTCTAAAGGGGTTCAAACGGATGTCCTGGCTATAGACTTGTTTACATCACATGCATTGGTGTGAATGCATTTGTGTGACTTCTCAACATCACGAAGATAACCAGACAAGCATGAAGTTTAGACTTTTCTTTATTGTTATCAAGAAGTTCATGTCGGTTAATTGCACTGATAAGACAACTAACCCGGTTAGCTTCCATAAGATTTACAAGAACAGATGCTGGATTAAACATAGTTTATCTTTATGGCAATTACAGGTTTAGTAAGTACATTCTTCTCTACAGGATATTCATGTACAATATACAAGTTTAAAAAATATAGTTTGTTTGCATTGTGTTCGACAACCGTTTCGCTCTCTTCATGATGACAAAAAAATTCACATTAGTTGTTCTAGATCATAGATGCGTTTCATGTAGCAGAGTGAAGAGGACCAGGCTGCGAACACTTTGTTTAAAAGACAAACACTGGTCACTAACACACACACACAGTCACGTGTAAAGTTTACACCACTGCTGTGTAAAGTTTACAACATTGCAACAAAGTGTTTGATCCACAGAAAGAAAAAGGAATGACTGAAACAAACAAAGAGCAAACAGCAGTATTCTTAAAATACAAACACACTCGCACCCTTCAGGACAGTAAACACACTACAGAATGTGACACATTCGCTGGGCTGCCAGAAACAAACTCAAACAGAACCAGCGTTTGTACAATGTTTTTACACAGTTTAGGAGGCAAACGTTCAGAGTGAAGTTAAGGCCAGATAATATCAACATATCAGTGACCAAAGACACTGTTGTGTGCAAGCCGTGAATAGAGCAGCAGAGAAGACAAAACACACAGCGGCCAAATGCTGACAGCTTCATGTGTGTGAGAGACGCATTCAGTTCCTAAAGCACAACTATCAGCAACATGAGAATGTTTCCTTCAGTGACGAGAGCAAAGATTCAAGTGTTAAAACCGGGAGAGTGAAACTGTTTCTGAAAATCAGAAGACAGCGTTGCAAGAAAACACAGGCTTGAGACTCAGCAAGAACAATTGAACTATTAATCATGTCTGTTCATCACAGAGGGCCCTAATAATACTTTAATAATACTATCAAACATATTTAATGCTCTTCACAAGCTAGAAATGACCCGACCTACAAATGTACAGTCGCTTTAAAACAGTGATGTGGAAATTAAGTTCATATAGTGCTTTGACACAAATAATACACAATTTAAAAAAGACAGCAAAATATCATTCAAAAGAATAATAAACAGGTTTAGCAGTCGAGGAGGAACAGCTGCAGTGTTGCCCGATTCACACAGAACATTTCATAACAAGCCAAAGACATGAATGTTTTATTCCAGAACTGGGAATCAGGACGTGTTGAAGTAGGACAACAAGACAAAACAAAGATGTTCTGATCCATCTGGGCTGAAGTTCTCCTGCTGTTGGAACAGGAGTCTTACGCACGCTGGGCTTAAACGGAAGGCAGGGGAAGTGAAAACTGACAGGATTTAACTTCTACAAGAAGATAATGGACAAATTAATCCTCCAACCCTCCAAAAAGTCTGGTTCAATTACATCAAAATTTATTCTACAGATGGCACAGAGAAAATATGCTTAGTTTACTGACGAACTGAACCGCTTTTACACAAACAGTATTCCAAAGAAACGGCTTTGTGTGCTGAGAATTCTTTGATTATTCCTGATTATTTTAGCAAAAGCTGATGATTTCAGATGAACTGAGAGACCTTTTTTTGTTAGAATATCATAGTTAATGCTTTTCAGAAAGAGCTTCAATTATAAAAAGGCAAATGAGAAAATGAACGAACGAGCGACAACATCAGAGACGGAGAAAGTTTTCCCACACGAGACAAACGGCTGAAAGATGTGAGAGAACTTCACAGCCAGCAGGAGTTTCTGCAGGGCTTCTCTGAGTTTCTTTTGTATAAGGCTTTAAGATGCTCACAGTGGGTTCTGACTGTGGGGTTAAAAGGCTACGCAGCTGGATCAGGAAATTAAATTCACTTCATCCACATGTCTCTGAGCTTGTGTGGACCGATTTTTCTCTCTTTTTAAATTGTCTCTCCCAAATAGTCATGATCACATCTCAGGTCTTCAGGGGCGGCTGGCAACAACAAAAACACTTTCTGTCAAAGAGGAGAAAAGAAAAAACATCATTACAGCAGAACTGTGACACCACACGAAACGCCACAGAACGCATCAACAACACACATGCATAATATAGAATCAGCTCATCATTATCATAAATTATATGACTACATTAAATGCATGCAACCATACATTAACTGGCTTGTAACAATCCAGTCCTGGCCTACAGAAGAATTGTATTGTTTGTCATCATCCAGGGTTTGTAAACTGATCAGGTGAGGGGAGAGAGAGAGAGAGAGAGAGAGAGAGTCACACCTGTGTGCTGGTGTCTGAAGCTCATCTGTAACTCTTCTGTTGCTGCATCAGACCCACGTTCTCATAAACCCGCGAGCTGTCGTCCCTCATTCTGTACACAACAAATGTGTCCATAAACACACGACACCTGCACTGCTCTCCACACAAACACTCTAGAGATGATGCCTATGAAGGGCACTCACTCGACACAGGTTGGTGTGGGTGTGCAGGGGGGCAGGGGGCTCTGATCTCCTCCAGTCAGGTCCGACAGAGAATATTTGATGTTGGTGTACTCACGTCCTTTAATTTTACTTTTCTGAAAGACAAACACAGTAAACAGTCTAGCATCAGTACTAACAGACACATACACACAGACACACAGACACACATGACACATGACAGACAGACACCTGCTCCTCCTCTATGCGGCGCTGCAGAGTCTCAATATAATGCTGTACAGCCATATAGATGAAGCGATACTGCGCCTCTGTCTGCACCATCCCTGAGCGCTGAGACCTCACCATCTGAATGGTCTTGGGCACGTCGATGTCACAGTCCACACCTGCACATGTCACACAGCAGCCAGCGGTTCAGTCTCCTCATCAGACATCAGCTGATGTAAAACCAGTGTAACAGTCACCAGAACTCACCCTTCTCCCTGATGATGTCGATTAAGATGTCAATCACTATAAAGGTGCCTGTTCGTCCAATCCCAGCACTGCATGAAACAAACACACACACTCAATCCATAATCAACACATTCTGAATGATGTTTAACCTGTTTACACAAGCTGCGGTGTTATCATATCAAAAACTTTGATACCCAATTTAATTAACAGTCAAGTACAGGAGGAACATTTAGCAGCATGCTGCAGCTCCTTCACAGGGTTTGTGTCTGTCTTCTCATACCTGCAGTGCACCACGATGGGTCCAGCCCCAGTTATGCCCTCCTGCTTCATCTTCACCTCCTCCAGGAAGTCCAGCACACCGCCGGGGTCTGCAGGCACACCGTGATCGGGCCACGCGCGGAAGTGATACTGCCACACCGTGCGCTCCGTGTTACCCTGAACATCACACCACAGACAGTAAACACAGCACTCTTGTGTGTGCAGGTGACACAACGTCTCATTTCACCTCACCTGTCCCACTTTTGACAACTTAAGCTCTCGAAGGATGTAATCGTGTGCCAACGTTTCCTTAACGTTTCGTACACGCATGGCTCCGTACTCCTTCAGCGCCGACACCTCTGGCCAATACTTAACACACTTACTCTGAAAAAAACACAACAACCAATCAGAGTTCACATATTTAAATACACAAATCATACAAAAAACATCAGGCCTGCTGTAGAACACCCCACCTTTCCCCGCTCCACTTCCTTCGTTGTCATGACGATGACTCTGGAGTTTTCCTGAAACACCATCCTCCAGAAGTCACTGATGGTGTTTTGCAGGCAGCCCTGCGTGGCGATGTAGCTCTTCTTTAACTTGGAATTGTTGCTCTTGGTTTCAATGTCAGGCTGTGGGACCGGAACAATTTAAGTTTGCAAATATCATGAAAACAATCATTTCTAAAAAAACATCAACTTGTTGTACCATGATGATGTTTGCGTTGATGTAATCAGACCCTGGCTCGTTAGCATCGCCATCGTTCAGCACAACTCGCGTGTGGTCGACTGCGACACAGAATCACACACAGAATCAAACGTGTTAGTCACATGACCTGCTCAGTAACACATCACACACACAGAGTCTGAAGTGCTGTTTAGAGTCGCTCACTCACAGGGAAGGATGTTCTTATATCTGTTCTTGTTTTTGTTCTCGGGTCGCTGACCTTCCTTGCGACTGTACAGCAGTTTACACTCCTGCTGTTGAAGCGTCTGTGCACACAGAATTGGGCATTTACATACAAGCTGATCATTGGCTCATGCACAACTACTCTGGATGCTGATTGGCTCTCACCTCAAACTCCTCCCAGAAGCCCTGCTTGACCTTATCAGTGGCCTCTGCCAGTTTGCTGAGCTCTCGTACCCGACTCTCGATCTCTGCTGCGTTGATGCGTGTGGTGTTCAGCGGCTGCGACAACAAGACCTTATTACACCGTGTTTTAACATGAACACATTTAACAAGTCATTTAACACCTTTATCATGACCTTTCACTCCTCTAACAGAACAACAAGGTTCTCATTCCTCAATGTTAGTAGAGAACAAACCTGTTTGAGCTGCAGGACGGTACCCAGAGTTTCAACCATTGGGTTCTTCTTGTAGTGTTCCACCAAATCTGTGAGAGAGTCAAATTTCTCTCCACCACCAACATCATATTTCAGATCATGCTGAGAAAACAATAACAGAACACTTACAGAACACAAATAAACTGTGCTTTTATCAGCGTTCCTAAACAGAAATTGATTACGGTTATATTTGGCATAGATTTTATATGGATTTATATATTGATATGTTGTTTAATCACGCACTATTACACCAGGAACATGCTGCGGTAATTAGGGTTCATTATTTTTTGACATAAGAAACGGTTTCAGACGTTCACCTGGCAGCGGATCATGACATGCGTGACTTTAGGTTTGGTGTCGCTGCTGTCTGTCTTGTCGTCGCCGGTCCGTACGGACAGCACAAAATCACCCGGGTGACTCTGACTCTCTCGAACCAGAAAACTTCCGTTCTTTCCCTTCTCTGTCAGAAGCTTCTCTGCCTCACGGCCGGACAGATGACCGTGAAACCACCTGACAACAAAAACAGCGTCAGAGAGTGTGTTGACATTCAACACAGTTATGAGCTCATCCAGACTGAAGGGCTGTTTGCAGTCACCTCTCTGATGTGGGATCAGCGCAGTTGAGCGGGTACTTCAGCTCGATGACATCACCATTCTTCTCCTTCAGCTGCCCGTGATGTTCCATGTAATACTGCACCAGCTCAGCCAGTGTGGCAAACTTCTCTCCTCCATACAAATCATAATAATCTCCTGTGTTCTGAATCTTAATGTGTGTGACGGCCCCATTTCTCCTGTTATTGAGACAAGAACAGTGTGTACATCTAGGGTGTACATCTAGGGTGTACATCTAGGGTGTACATCTAGGGTGTACATCCTATCACCACCCACAGAGTCTAACTGTTAACTTTAGGTTGTATGTCAGGGAATAGATCTTCAGTTGAAGGATGTCACTTAGTAAAGTTTAAATATTATTACATTTTAATGTAAATTGTTTAAGTATCCATGACTACTACATGTTTGAACAAATCCTGTTTTGGGGTTAATCTAATAAAACTGCATGTATATAATTTTATCCTAAATCCATCATCAGAAACTCACCTTACAGACAGCGTAAAGTCGCCTGGGTTACTTTTACTGGGACGGGCCAAAAAACTTCCGTCCACCCCTCGAGTAAGCAGAAGATTCTCGGCCTCCACGCCTGTGATGTTGGGGTGAAACCACCTGTCAACACAAACACAGTTTATCAACACAAACACACAAACACAGTTTATCAACACACACACAGTTTATCAACACACACACACAAACACAGTTTATCAACACACACACACAAACACAGTTTATCAACACAAACACACAAACACAGTTTATCAACACACACACAGTTTATCAACACACACACACAAACACAGTTTATCAACACAAACACAGTTTATCAACACAAACACACAAACACAGTTTATCAACACACACACACAAACACAGTTTATCAACACAAACACAGTTTATCAACACAAACACACAAACACAGTTTATCAACACACACACACAAACACAGTTTATCAACACAAACACAGTTTATCAACACAAACACACAAACACAGTTTATCAACACAAACACAGTTTATCAACACACACAAAGTTTATCAACACACACACAGTTTATCTACACAAGTGATTTCACTCATAACAACAGTCAAAAACACCATGACAACACAGAAACCACTGACACTCATCAAATCTACTACAATCATTCTGTTACTGCAAAGAAATCAAAAACTAAATCAAAACTAAAACAACTGCAGTAAACACTCAAAAATCAAACAGAAAGCTCATATTTACAATAGTGTTTAACCCATTAATAAACCATCATAGTACAGTAAATATTAAGTCTGTGTCACACTTGATAAATGAATGGCATTACATTAGATTACAAAATATCAAAGCAAATGAAAGTAGCTTTATCTGAAAGCGGTTTTATTAAAGCTCTTCTCAGAACTGTGTGGATGAGTTCAGTGGATGTATGAGTTCCTCTCAGCTCTCACTGTTGTTCTTGTAACCACACGTGTTGGTAATTAACATGAACTGACAGTCCACAAACAGGAAGTGTCACGATGTCGTTCCTCGTCATTCTGTTTTCTATTCGTTTACATGTTCAGAGCACGTAAACTTTTCTGTGCAATTCTCTGTTTAAAACATCAACACACGCAGTGTCACGTTTGTTTTTATCTGTTAGTGGTCAGATCTGTTCAAACACAACATGACCTGTCAACAATCATCATTAGATATGACACACGGTCTTTAAACTGGTTTTCATAGTTAATAAACACGCTGATGAAATATAATTCCAGACTCAGACATGTTTCAATCGCTTCCTACTGGATCTTTAAACTCACATAAAACACTTTCATCTCACACTTAAAACACTTTCTGAACATCTCGTTTAGAGTTCTCGTCGCAATAAGAGGCGAGACAGTGATGAGAAATAAGAGAATACACGAGAAATGAGGAGAATATGAGGTTTGTTTTTGTTGACTTCTCACCTCCGGGATGTCATCGCGCGCTCGCTCTCTTCACTTTAAGTTCACTCGTTTTCAGGGTAAAAACTCGGTTTAAATGGACGGAACCGCGTTCAGCCCGTCAGGAGACAGCGGGTCCCGCTCGGTTCGGGGTCGGACGGGCGGACATGAGTGGGTAAAATCACGGGAAAGCGGGATCGTGAGCGCTAGGCCGCGGCGGCGGAGAGTTTTCTGGAGTCGATTGGATAAACGTCACCAAACCTGCGACGCGCAGTGACGCGCCGCTCTGATGCGCTCTCTAATGGTAAAGAGAAGAACTACAGCACAACCCTGTTAGCTCACTGCTGCTTGTGTCCTTCATATATAACTCTGTATATGACGAATCAAAATCTTGAATCTTAAATCTTGAATGAATCTTTGTAAAGTATTCTATTCTATTCTACATTCTATTCTACTTTATAAAGTGCGGGATTCTATTCTACGCAATATCCTACACTATTGTGAAATAACATAAATGCATATTTATATTTATACAGTTGTATACACACTATACACAATCCTTAATATGCATATCTGCACATAAACCCCCCACGTACATCTTCATATCTACTATTTTACTCAGAGCTCCTGGAAAGCACCATCAATTCATTGCGTTTGTGGACATTTTATGAATAGAATTGGATAGAAAAGAATAGAATGAAGTTTTATTGGTTACATATTCCTAAGAATAATTTGTAACCGGTCTGGAGGGTTTTATAAGAGCACATGTATACTTTAGTAGACATAAACACACATTAAACATTTAAAACATATCCAACATACATAAAACAGCTTGCTTCATTAAAGTATAAGTGCCTAATAAATTACATTAATTAAGAATCGTTCCAAAAAATCCAAATTGCATAAACAGCGGAGTGTGTTATCACTACTTGACGTCTCCCGTCAACTAGCTTTGTTTTTGCAATCGCGAACCGCGCTCAGCGTCACATGCTCTTTTTGTCCCACCGGGCTGCCCGTCCCTAATTTGACGTGGCAGCGTTAGCAGTGAGTTAGCGAGCCTGCTGTCAGTCTCCGCCTTTATCTGCTCCAGCGCGGCATAAACTCTCTTTTATGGGTTATTTTCTTCCTCTGTAAGCCGCATCAGACATGTTCACGTTCTCGGAGCTCGCCGTGCTGCTCTGCGCGCTGTGCTACACCGCGTCCGGTTATTTTGTGAGCATTGACGCGCACGCAGAAGAGTGTTTCTACGAGCGCGTGAACTCGGGCACTAAGATGGGCCTGATGTTTGAGGTGGCGGAGGGAGGATTCCTGGACATCGACGTGGAGGTGACCATTAAAATACACGAATACATCAGTTCAGTTCATTAAAACACTCGATGCAGCAGAAACACACGATCTGGAGTGTTTGTAAGAGAGTCAGTGTCGCTTCCGTCAGATGGGGGATCATGCCGGAAGTGGATAGCTGTAGTTATTAGTAGT
>JAZGTI010015578.1:0-13316 GCA_036877585.1 Botia kubotai
CTACCTTCTTTATGAACTTTTCAACAATTTGGACAACATGCTTGTACAACTGGGGACAAAATTAGAACATTTAAGTTAATGTAAGGTTTAGGTTTGTGTCCAAGTATCCAGGATTAGTTTTAGAACCTCAGAAGTATCTACACAAACACTCACACACAAGCAGTCACCTTCTCTGCATCTCTCCGTATTATAATACTACAAATCAATGTTAAGTATCAGAGTAGTATTACTACATGAGTATTATCCCTGCACCATAGCAGAGTAACATCAAGCTGAACTTACTTTAATGGCTTTTATGGCAGATTTGGTGATAGAGATCATCTTTGCTCTCGAGATGGGAGGCTTGGTGTCCATCAAAGAGAACAACTGCAGTTAAAACAGTAATATTAATGCACAGAATGTATGTGATGATTATATGTGCTGAGGTCATAAGCAGCAGGTAATAATCTCTCAATAAATGTTTAAGACTTCTTGTTTTCTTGAATGTTTAAGTCTGCTTAATGCTTTGTTGGAGTGGAAGCAAAATATTGGTAACTAAATATTATAACTAAAAGCACCATAACACTACCATGATTTTACTGTGTGTTTTAACCCAGCATTATCATCTGACACCATTACAGGATCTGTAAAGGATGTTTCTATGTAATACATATACGTCAATACAATAAGCAAAAATAAGTCATCTTTCTTGTCAACAAAAATTATTATTAACAAACTATTATCAACAGTTGGCTTTTTGCATAATTTATTAAGTTATATACTGCAAACCATTAGAACACACAAGTACAGTGAAACATATTATATAGTTTATTATATAGTTAGTATATATAATGGGCTAGTATGTAACTGATTATTTTACATTACAAGTCATGCTATACAACGGCGACAAACGTGCTAAAAAATATTGCAGAACACATGATTAACATGGAACAACGTACATCCACATATCAACACTTATTCTGTAATCACTAATTATGATACGAGTTAATTTGCACGTAAAAGTCTTCTCACGTCAAAATAATGTACGACTTTTTCGATGCAAGAACTAAATTGCATACAAGAATAAATTGCAACAAACTGTAGAATACACTCCCATTAAATTTTGACAATGAATTTCCGGGTACGACAGTTCAGTATCTCATGTTTCAGTAAACTTATATTCAGTTTCCAGTTTTACTGGTTGTTGCTCTGTGCGGAATTAACTATTTTACGCTGGACACGCATGGCACAAGGTAACATGTACTTACATTGTATACAGTTTGACTGTAAACATACAACGTAAGCATATCAGTTTAGCTGTATCTGCTTATAACTTTGGCAGAAAAGTGTAATTATACGTCTTAGCTGGGACGTGAAAATAATCAACGAGGCATACTAACATGCAAGGAGCAAACTACATATTATACTGTGTGTATTACAGTAAGCTAGGAGGCTAGCTGGTCGACATGGCCATCAAAGCTTCGAAACACAGACGATTTGAGCAAATCGACTAACATTTACAAAAAGGGGCCAAACGCGTTTTTAAACAATAGTCTTGTATGACAAGACAAGATGCACTTTGGCACCATGCAGCTGCGTATTTTAAATAGCGAGGCCTTCTTCTGGCACAGGCCATCGCAAGACACTGATAGCTTGTGCTGTTCAAGCTGCGATCATACAGTAATTGTAGTATGTTTAACGCACACAAACCTCGTGATTAAAAGCGTTGACGGCATCCATGATGTTCCGTCTCTGCTTTGTCGTTCGTTTCTCTGGTAAAATTAAAAATATATGCGGTAATGTCCTTTAGCAGGCCGCCCCAACATGTCCGCCCCTAGCTGGCAGCAGACAGTTCGGACTCGGAGTCGGCGCGGGGATCGCGGTGCAGGATGGGATTGAGAGGCTGCGCTTCGACATAACACCACTAGATGGCGATAAAAGTATATATAAAAAGAAGAGACATCTATTAAATAAAGTGACGGCCAATCGGTGCGTACTTTCTTTTCAGTCTTTGAAATAACAAAAATAAAGTTTACATGTAAATCTTAAGATATTCAGTTACCACAATGTACTGAAAAATGTAGACAACCACAAAACAGTGTAATAAAAAAATATAGCCTGTTATAGCCTTTGATTGTTTTTGGTACCATAAATCATCCTTAACTTTAGTATTAACTTGAGGAAAGTCAGTGAGTTTTCAAAGTAGAGTATATACACTATAGAGACATTATAGGCGAATTCCAAACAGCGTTTCTGCACCCTTGAAAGGCAATGCGGAAAGAGGTCGCCTCACAAACAGTCATTTCTCATTTATATATATAAGCTTTCCCGATGGCATGCCAAGTTAGAAAATTAGCCTGAGCTCTATAAACTTGTAAATGATAAAAATCTGTTTTTTGTACTATTAAACCAAGGATAATGGATTGACTGTACTACACAATGTTTATCAAATCCTGCAGCTTTTAATGTTGCTCATTATTGTTCTAAATCCTGGAGGTTGTCTGGTGAGCAGCCACTTACAGATTTTTGACAATATGAATAAAACTGATGATTCAGTCCCTCCTCAAGAACAACTGCAATCACTTACAGCGCTGCAGCGGGTCTCTGATGGGAAACAGCTGATCTTGTTTCTTAAGATGAAGATGCTTTGTAATTTGAAAAGCCAAAAAAAGATTAGGAAGCTTTGAAAGCATCAAAGTGTTCCTGGCAAGGCGTTGCTTCTGCTCAGGGACTTCCCCTGACCCTCTGGATCGTGTGTATAGAAATGTTCCAAAATATCCTCTGTTTATTGACATCACTGGAGGTCTCCAAACATCGTTTTGAAAACGACACAAACTAAATTAGGAACTTCAAACACACTCTTAACTGTATTTACACCTCTCACGGGGCTGTTTTGCCAAAAGACTACATTGTTTTGTTACAAACAATGTCATAACATTTTAAGATGGGTCATGTTCGATATGACATTTATTTATCTAAGATTTTACTAAATTTATTTGTTTTGGGCTTTTTGAATGTGCAGGTTATGATTTATGAAATGATTATTCCTCTGTTTAGGAGTCAAAATCTATCAGTCACAAACATTCAAACATGTTTCAGTAAGTTCAATGTATGATGAACATATTTGTAAATAAAAAGTGGATTAAGCCCTTTGAAATATATTTATACTCAAAGACAAAAATAAGAGTATTTTGCTGTAGGCATGAGCTTGTGATGAATGTTCCACGGTTCGGCTCCATGCACAGAATCTCGTGTGAAACAAATGGCCCTAATCCAAGAGTGACATCATGCAGCCAAGCATGAGAAAACAGGGAAAAAAATCCATCTATTTTAAAAAACTAGATGAAAACATTTTGCAGACGATCATGCATGAAAATTGAGTTCTGGATGGTTTTGTTTCCTCGTGACTCTTCAGAGGATCATAGCACATGGAACCAAGATCATGTATTCCTGCCTCTCACTGTTTGGACCTTATTGTATGTTTTGGACCTTATTGTTTGGACCTTACAGCTATTGTATCTATATTTTCAGTGGTTTGTATCGCATGCCATAGTGACCAGCTAACACAAAGACATTGTGTAATGCCACATAATTAAAACCACAGTGCTGTGTATTTGGCTGCAGTTTTAAAAAAAGATGATATTAAACTGATTGTGAAAGTATAAAGCTTTGCCAGTGGGTGAATAAAAACAGCCCTTTAGGGACAAAATATTGTTCTGTCTCATTGCATTGCACAACAAGATTCTCTATATCACAATGGCTTGTCTAAGTAATCTGCTATGTTTTTGTGCTACCTTGCTACTCTTTTGAGAAATATCTCCCTCAAATATCTAATTGTGTTGACAGCTCGGGAAACAGGTGCAAACACAATTTTCACGTCGAGATGTGAAGTGGCACCTTTAAAATAGCTTGTAAGAGTCTGTATCTCTTCTTTGTGAATTGGTTGTCATTGGTGACCTGCTTTAAGATTTACTTTGCAGTGCCTTTGTGAATGCCTTTCATTTTCTTGAAGTTTGGGGCCTCTGTGTTTAGCTATTTTTCAGCTATAGAGTTCATGTCCTTTAAAAATAGTCTAGATCAAAAAATAAATAAGTGAAAAATAGCACCAGATCTCACTACAAAATATATTTTACTTTCATACACTGGATATTCTGGGGGCATTTTTGATCATGCAGAGGAAATGCAAACAGCCGATGTTTTACCTTTATGCAATCAGTTACTTTCCTTTATTCATCCGTTCATTCTTTATCTTTGATTCATACTTTGTCCTGAGGGCCTGGATATTTAGAGCCAAAGGGATCAGTATCATAATCAGAGTTCTGTCCATACTTGCATAGCCTGCTCACAAAATATTAAGTGTGCGGTCCGAATATGTATACATGTGCGCACATTTGTGTGCATACACATATACTGCATTAGCTTGTGGTTATAGAGGAATAATTGACCTTAGATGATACTATACAAAATTGGCAGCCAGATGGCTCTCAGTGTCTCAGCTCTGTGTGTTGCCTGAAGCTGAAAGACAATCAAGAAAAGAACTGCTGGCAAACCTAGTTCTGTGTACTATATATCAGCGGGAACAAATGATCAACCAAGGTGTGGATCACATTTTATTTAGCAGATGCTTCCAGTGAGTAAAAGTGTCTATCAATGTCTGTCATGCATTTTAATATGCAGTGTTTGGCTGTAAATTATTGATTTAACTGTTTGTAATATTTCGGATAAGGATCAAATTTGAACTCATTGGCTCAGATGGCATTTCTATGTGTGTTGTGGTCTTTGCATTTTCACGAACTATTAAATTATGAGATTTGTCAGTTAGTAACTACAGTATTTAGCTGTGTTTGTTGTTATAGTTGTGATGATTTGTATAATAATAATGTTTTAAATTGTTTAAAAGTCTTGTTGTGTGTTAAATGTGTGTTAAAACAGTAGTACGCATGGATGCATGTAGCATTATTATGTAGTATTAAAATATTTTTGGTTTTTATTTTTAATCAGGTACAATGATGTCATTATCTACACAGAGACCTTTTCTCATGATTGGATTATTTTGGGGTTTGTCTGTTTTCACTCTGAGCTGCAGTGGGGGAAAAGTTCTGGTTTATCCTCTTGATGGCAGTCACTGGGTCAATATGAAAGTTCTGGTAGAGGAGCTGCACACCAGGGGTCACAGCATCACTGTCATCCGTCCCAAATACAGCTGGTACATCATGGAAAACTCCCCTTTCTACTCTTCCATCACAGTTGCAGACGAACTGAATGAATCAGAAAACTTCTGGGATGAGTTTGTAAAGAAAACCATAGAGATAGAAAGAGGCGAGTCTTCTGGATTGTCCTTCTTAAAGCTTCAAGCAGATTTGTTCTCCATGCTGTCAAAAGCACACCATTTAGCATGTAACACCCTGTCATCCATCTTAGAAGACAAGATGCTTGTGAAAAGACTCCGGGATGAGCAGTACGACCTGGTCCTCACAGATCCCGCCATGGCAGATGGTGTGGTTTTGGCACACTACCTAAAACTTCCTCTTGTTCTCAACGTGCGATGGACCACCAGCGGCGAAGGACATTTTTCTGTAGCTCCATCCCCCATGTCTTACGTACCTTTACCAGGCACTGGCCATACGGATAAAATGAGTTTTACTCAAAGAGTTAAAAATCTTTTATTTTACAGCTTTGTTATTTTCCAGAATACATTTGTTGTCAGTCCACATTATGATGTTCTGATTGATAAGTACTTGGATGTAAAGGAGGACATTGTCAGTCTCACGCAAGCCGCCGATATCTGGCTCATGAGGGTCGACTTTGTCTTCGAGTTTCCGAGACCCACCATGCCGAACGTTGTGTACATGGGTGGATTTCAATGCAAACCTTCCAAGCCCCTTCCAGAAGATCTGGAAGCTTTTGTGCAGAGCTCAGGAGACCACGGCTTTGTCATTATGTCTATGGGGACGCTGGTTAAAAGCCTACCTATGGATATGATGAATGTAATTGCTGATGCATTCGCGAGTGTACCACAAAAAGTCATCTGGAGAAATTTGGGACCTCGTCCAGCCACTCTTGGCAACAACACTCTTATAGTAGAATGGATGCCACAGAATGACCTTCTGGGACATTCCAAAATCAAGGCTTTCGTGGCACATGGAGGAACTAATGGGGTGCAGGAGGCAATATACCATGGTGTTCCGTTTCTGGGCATTCCTTTGTTCTTCGACCAGTTTGACAACTTACTTCGCGTTCAAAAGAAAGGAGGGGGGATAATTCTCAGGTTGTCAGAGATAAATGTTCATACTTTCAAACAAGCCCTCCAGGAATTGATTAGCAATTCCTCCTACAGGACAAACATGCAGAAGATCTCCAGGTTGCACAAGGACCAACCCATGAGGCCTTTAGACACAGCTGTCTTCTGGATCGAGCATGTGATCAGACATAAAGGTGCTTCACACTTACGCTCGGAGTTCTACAAGATGTCATGGTACACTTACCATTCTGTGGATGTGATTTTGGTTCTGTTCTCTGTTTTTACAGTGTTTGTGTTGACTACAGTTGTGTTCATCAGATTTGTGTGCCAAAGAATCTGTTGTAAGCCAAAACTGAAAAAGGAATGAATGAATAATTTTTTTTGGATGTTTAAGATTTGTGTATAATACAAATGACAATTTTTTAAAATATATTTTTTTACATTTTATAAAAATGTATTTGCTTCATTACTCTTGTATAAGTACAAAAAAACAATAGCAGACAGGTGTCATGGTCCTGGCTTCCTTGTCTTGGGTTTTTACAGGATTTGGCATGAGTATTTAGTTTAAACTAAACTAAAAAACTGTAGTGGGGGCATTTTCTGTGATTAACTGTTTTCTACATAAAATCATTCTACAAAATGTAAATCTTATATCTTTCTTAAAAACAGCTTTAATATGTAAGCGGGTCATATGAATGTCATATAAATGATTTTTGGTCACATTAAAACATTTTTATACAGTATTTTTAGTTGCCTCATTCAGATTTCACTTAATATACAAGTGCTTTCTCTTAAAAATTAGAAACGTGTCTTTGTAGAAGAGCTTTCTTTTGCCTTAAAGCTGCTTGAACTTGCGGAGCTCACAGCAGAAGGTCATGTATTGCTACATGTACTAACATGCTCATTGAGGGAGAGAGAAAGAGAGAGGGAGAGAGTCCCTCATAAGTACCATGTTGTACATTTCCTTTCACCAGAAATTACCCAGTATTTAAGATGGGTTGAACTGAGCATTAAAAGCGGTTAACTTCATAAAAACTCTACAACACTTTCCAGGCTTCGTATAGCTGCACAATAATGATTCAGTCCTCAGGTATCAGCAGTGATGAAAAAAGAGCTGTTACGAGTTTTATTTCTGGTTTTTAAGCTTGTTATTAGCTTGTCACAAAGTCAAACAGTTTACAAAGCTAAGTAACATCTTTCACTAACACATTTACCTGTTTATGTACATATTTAAAACTGTACCATTCCTTTGAGTAAACACAGTGTGTCAGAGCTGGATGAAGTTCACATTTTGTCATATAACACTTAGTAGTATGCACTTCAAAGTCCAAAGATTCTCTGAAGTGTGCTAAAGATTGAAGACAGTCCCTGCCAACTGTCAAGCCTAGCTGGATTCATGAGTTAAAAAGAGTGATCAGTGATCCACAATGTAATATCACTGTAAATGTATGCAAATGGCTGTGTGCTAAACGTGTTCTGATGTGGTTCTATGAAAATGTACAGTGGGGATCCGGTTTTGGATTTCTGTATTTTTACTGCTGAATCAAGACGCTGACAGACTATAAACATAACACAGTCTTTGACTAACATTCCAACATATTTGTGTTTCTGCGGACAGAAGCAGCTAGCCATAACACACTGTTTTTGGGTCAAAGGCAGCTAAACCCTTAAACCACAATTTATTACAGAAGAACAGCAATATATCAAGTACAGTAAATCATTCCAATTTAGCCAAAAAACACAGTTGCTTGAAACAGATTTGCTCTATTATGACTGTCTGGATCATTGAAGATAACTATGGTCATGCTTAATTATATGAAGATTACATTATTTACAGATGCTTATTACCGCTGACATGATATTGTTTATTTTCTTCAGCTCAATAATTTTTCCATTTTAGTTTGTGTGACCTTTTCAAGAAGCAAAATGTCTGATATAAACACTTAAGCAGGTCATTTTTAAAATAATGATACGCTTACAGCAAAAATTCAGTTTTACAAAACACAGACCTTTAAATACCAAGTGAATCCAGTAATTGGTTGCAGGTAATGCAAACAAGCAATGGTGTAACAGAAAGGAGCACTGAGGGGAATTATAACGAGCTCACTTAAAAATGGTCACAGCGACAGAAAAACACATGAGAAAGAGCACAGAGTGGCTGTGAGTATAACCAGCACAGAGAATTACACAATAGACTTTGTATGGATTATTTTTCTTTCTTTTTTATCCTATGTGCAGTGTGAATAGAGGTATGCACAACCACCCACACACACACACACACTTGACATTTCTGCATGGAGAGCTCAGGACTGAAACCTAACTTCTGCCAGATACTACATACTGTAGTTTTCTGTAGTTTACTGTAGTTTCTACTCTCCAAGGAATCACCATTGCATTGTTTGCCATTATAGATTTTGGTTGTTTACAACACAACTTTAAATTTGTCTTTAATTCCATTTTGTTAAAAATGTACAAATCCTTTATTTTACTTTTAAATTGTTTCCCATTTCGCCTGCTTCATTCAAATGTAATTCAAATTCTGTGATTCTGTTTCGTTCTCTCTCTTTTCCATTCACTCTTTCACTTGCCTTCCATGCAACACTAGATTACTCCTGTTGAAATGAGCTGGAAAGAAGCAAATATGGCTGTTTTGAAGGCATTTTTAGACAAAAGATTTACTGCACCATTCTAGCCAGGCTGTTGTCTCAGGGTGCACATGTGTGAAAGCATGTGATAATGTTTGTTGAACAGCTGATCTGTGTTCAATATAAGTTTGGAAGGAGAATCGTGAGGTTGTGCATTCACATATCACAAGAAAAAAAGATGAACTAGGGGGGTTTCACAATAGTAAGTAACTATAAATATGGAGTTACTTACTTGGTCTGTTTTCCTAACCTCCTCTTTGTTGTCTTTTTGTGGCTCTTTACACTATCGGGTTTTGACAAGACAGTTAAGCAAATATATTACATTGTTACATTGTTTTTGACATTTTTAATTATTTTAACAGAACAATAATTTACCCACATTTGAGCAGAACATCTAAGCTTATTTTTTTCATACAGTGAAAGTAAATGGTGTATATATGGTGGTATATAATGTACATTTTTATGGTTAGAACTAATACAGGAAAAGCTGTCATCGGTGAACCGGTCTGTTCACAATTTACTTACTGCTGTATTTTTTATTTATTTATTGTTGAAGAAGAGAAAATCTTTTCAAGCTGGCTCAAAAATAATACATTTTAGGACGGATTTTGCAAGTTTGATTTAACTGAGCAAGTTCCCATGCTCATATTTTAAAAGGGACAGATTTAGTGTTTCCGATTTTACATCTCCATCTTTCATTGATAATGACGTAATAAATGAAATCATGTTCAAGTTCTAAAACAAAGAAACCTCTTTTGTTTTTAGCATTGAACTACAGATACAATAACTAATGTCTATAAAACTCATCTGCAATGCATTTAGCAAACCACATACGGTTCTGCATCCCAGATGAGATGATGCTGAGAGTGTTGTACACAAAGCTACAGGAGACAGCCTTACATAGCTACTCTCTGTCTGTATAAAATAATAGTTTCGGTTAAAACCAAAAGGGTTTTATGTCTAATTTCATTAAAGCTCCACAAAAGAAAACCCTATTCTTGAGTATTGGTGCTTTAAAGAACACAAACCAACACACTAATTGGTTTCTGTCAAGACCTTCGATCAACTCCAAAGTACCGTATTGTAACACAAGAACCCTAAATAGCAGGACTGTTTAACTCTGGTCCTGGGCCACTGTCATGTAGAGTTTACCCTAATGATTAGCTTTCACCCTAATCAATCACACTTGATGAAGCTAATTAAGGTCACGCGTATTCCAGTCAATTCCAGTCACACGTGTTGGATTATACTTGAAACTAAAGTCTTCAGGACAGAAGCCTTCCAGAAATACCCCAACAGCACTGCCAAAAATATTTTTGATTATATTTTTGAGAACTGCTAAGGAACCTTTATTTTTAAGAGTGTAGAAAGTCTTGGATGATGTAACCTCTCAGACTCTTTACTTTATGATCACTAATTATTATGGTAAGTAGATTCAGACTCAGACTATTGACACAACAGGTAAATGGAGCCAGGTGGAATCAACAACACAGGAGAGACCACTGGAGCATGAATTAACAGGTAAGTAGTCCTTTTCAATTAACAAGACCAGACAGTAGCTGCAATTACATGGAATAACCTGATCATAAAAATCTGATTAAAAGAGTAATCTGATTAAAAAAGTAAAGATTAAAAAAGTCACATGTAAAACATAAATCGAAATTGGCCAGATCCGATCAAACATTCAATCGGATTATAAGGGGTGGTTTAAACCTTTTCTAATCAGATTGAGATAAAAACTAAATCGGATTGAAAATGAAACTAGAAAGCTCTGCGCATGTGCAATGATAAAGCAAAGATAAAATCTGATTCGAAGTGTGTCATGTAAACACGCATATCAACCTAATTCATGTAAACACTGCGCTCGAATTCATCAATCTGATTGATTTAAATCCGATGAAAACAAAAAGTGTCCATGTAAACTTAGCTAGTGGCTAGTGAGCTGGCTCAGTGTATGCTTATATCTGGTGAGATAATGGGCTGCAGGTGTGATTAGTACTCTGGTTAATTGGTGCAATGTGATGGGCTGTGAGAGGGGCTTGACTGTCGGTGGCTAATGATTGGTTGGGTGTAAAGCCTGATGGATCCATTACACTAATATAGAGTCTCGTTGGACATTTTTATGATAAAGGTTTGATAAGTTTCTGTTTCAACATGTATCTACAATCTTGTGCAGCCCAGCATTGCTTCTGTCATTCAGAGTCTCTGTGAATATCTCTCTTCTGTTTCTTCTTTACTTTGGAGTAACAGGGTGTAACGTTGGAACAAATTGTAACAGGAAAGGATTAACTTATTGTAAGTATTCATTGAGCTGTAAGCCACCCTCCAAAAAGCTGTGTTAGAAAAAGTACATGAATTGGCAGATGTGTTTCCATATTATTTTAATGCCAAAATGAGGAAAAGGCCACAGAGGCATGTTAAGGTTGGTCCCACAGATGGTTCAAACAACAGAATTAGGAAATGGAAGAAGGTACTCACATGCCTATTGTGTGTTGCGGGGAATTTTTATAGATCAAAAACAATACTCTCAAAGGTTTACAATGGAAAATAAGTTAGCTGGAAAGCTGACACGGTGCCTAATGCATCTTGCTTCCTTTATGCATCAAAGTTTGGTTGACGCCAAATTAAAATACAAAACAGCTTCTCATGGTACCACACATTCTGGCTTATCCAACAGTCTTAACCTGTCCTGACCGATATAAATATTTTCCATCAGTGTGAATTAATGTTGCCATGTTGATTCAGTCATATTAAAGAATAATCCTGGCTTGAATTAAACCGGTTGATTTGGATGTTATGAATCATATTTCTAAGGTCCCAGTACAAAACATTCTCTTACAGTGAAGGATATTTTGTATATCATTGATTGAGACACAGAATGGTTCTGTGTAAGATCACTTGATGGGTAGAAGGACATCGCTTGGAGCTGTTTTGTTTTACAGTCAATTTAGCGATGTTTGTGTTACAAGAGATGTTATGTCATGTCAGACTAATGTCAGAGAAAATGATATCTGACAAGATTAACAAAACACACTTTGGGGAAAGAGACATTGAGTGCACATCTGCCAGGCAGTTCACTGTGGCAAAGTCAGCTATTATAAATAGATGTTTGGAAGAGATCTGAAGCTCTCCTTCCTTCAAATGCTTTGAACAGAAACGCAGTCCGTTTAGCATTTATAAATATTTGCTCCGTGCACCTCCTGTGTTCTTGCCACGTGTTTTTGACTCTACTGCCTGGATAGCTGGATTTCAAGTGCAAAAATCTGCTATTGAACTGATTTTAAATAAATATAAACAACTATTAAAATATTTGAAGCTCTGTGTGACTCATTACATTCAGGGTTTGCTACTTTCCTAAACGGATATCATGTTTCCTGACAATGCTGTTGCCATTTTTAACCTTTTAAGCCTCTCACACCCTTTGGGAAATGGAAACATTGAGTCAGTAGGAAAGCACACGCGGCAGAGCTCAAACAAGCTTAGACATCACATTCTGAAAGACAGCAGCTATGATAGTCTCGTGTCACTTTTCAACACAAGAAGTCTCAACACGTTTAAACCAAGACAGCTGATGAGGCCCACCATGATGATGTAACGTGTCATCCATAAGAAGGTAAAGAACATGCTGATCAAAAGATTTATGACCTGAACTGTAGGACTGTAGGAGAGGACTGTAAAGGAGAAATATGAAGTGATTTAGTAAAAATCTACCACAGCGTGTGAAAAAGTGAAATTTACACTAAAGTGTATTTACTGGTTCAGCTCAGATGTTCATGTTTTGCTCCAGTGCTGATGAAAGACAGTTATGGCAACTGATAAACAAACAACAAACAACCAACAAGCTCCTCCCAACAGCTCAGTGAGTGAAAAAGTAAAATTTCATGCTTGTAGAAAAACGTTGCTATTAAAACACACATGAGGTCTTCATTAAAGAGCTAAAAGACTAAAGAAAAGGTCATTGTTGTTGTATTTAACACGTTTTATCTGGTCCCTCAAATGTCAGGAGCTGGAGGTGTCTCCAAAATGATTTAGGACAAGCTGTTGCTGTTCTAACCTCTCCTGCTCCTTTCTACACAAGACAACATTAATCATCAGTACAGTTAGCCCGTCTGGAGTAGAAACAGATCTCAGAGTTTATTATCCTCAGGATAATATTGTTAATGTCCAATGAAATAATCAGTCATTGTAGTAATTTATATCTTCACTAGACATACTAACTGTTTTTGCAGGAATGTTACACTTGGTAATCCTGTAACCTGCAGATCTCAGGGAAATGAAGACAGACAGAAGACCAAGGTCGACAAAGCCCTTAACAGTGGTGAAACAGTAAAGAGATTTGTGTACTCTGTTTTAAAGAGTAGCTTTCCTGTAGCTCAGTGGTTAGAGCATGGCGTTAACAACGCCAAGGTCATGGGTTCGATCCCAGGGATTGCACATACTCAATGTGTAGT
>JAZGTI010015579.1:0-13316 GCA_036877585.1 Botia kubotai
GCTGCTCCCACAGCGAACCTCCTGCAGACCTGCGCCGCCCTCCTCATGTCCCCGTACTGCGGAATGCACTCACCCAACATCGAAGCAGTGCTGGTGAAGATCGGCCTGCAGTCCACGCGCATAGGCCTCAAACTCATCGACATCCTGCTGCGCAACTGCACTGCATCCGGCACCGACCTGGCCAGTAAGGGCTCGGCCACGATTACATCACTCATTTCTTGACCAATCAGGAACTTCTGAAAGTCATAGATTAAATCAAGCGTTTCCTCTTTATCTGATTGGTCCATTTTAGTCTCCTGACTGATGGTAGTGTTTCTCATTGTAGATCTGAACAGTCCGCTGCTCTTCGGGAGATTAAACGGCTTGTCCTCAGACTCCACCATAGACATCCTGTATCAGCTGGGCACCACCCAAGATCCTGGCACCAAAGACAGGTCAGCGCTTTCCACACAATTCATGAAGCTAACAGAACTCATTTAGAACACTGTTCCAACATCAGCTTGATCTTTCTAGTATATTTAATGGATGTTAATTTTATACATCTTTGGTTCCATAATACTCCCCCAAAATTAAAGGTAGGGTTGGCAATTTCAGAGAGGCTACATGAACACATACATGGTTTAATGACAGGTAGGACTATCATCGTATTCAGATCGAATGCAATGATTGGACAAACATTCTATGGTCTTGCACCTTCCACAAAAGATACATATTCATGTAAATATATTTAGACAGTTTTGCTTAGTGACTATCAGAATGTGTAAGGAGTTTACTGTCAGAATGTGAAGAGACTGTCAACTAGCATAACAACATAAAATGATTCTGGAAAAGTCATTTTACCTACCCTGCCTTTAAAGTGTCTAAATACTTAAGAGCACCTAAGCACCAAACACAAATACAAGGAGGTTGAAGCTTGTGTTGTCTTTGCAACCCCTTAAGATCCAGTTTTGCTCCCTAATCTGTGTTATACCTGTACAAGAGTTCACACTCGGTTGTGTGTATGTTCTAGAATCCAGGCGCTGCTGCAGTGGGTGTATGACTCCTCCCGCATAGCCACCCTGAAGCAGAGTTCTCCGTCAGGATTCGCTGCTCGGAGCGCTCCACCTTCACGGGAGTACGGCCTGCTCATGCCGTCCCCATCACACCTGCACTGCGTAGCCTCCATCTTATGGCACAGTTATGAGCTGCCCGTGGACTACGACCTGCCCGGCCTGCTCCACAGAGAGCTGTTTGAGTGAGTCAGATAAACACACACTCTCTCTCTCTCTCTCTCTCTGCAGTCTTGCAGTACAAAATTCTCCTCTTTAAGCAGTGTGAGATTTCAATGAGTGCGTGTTTATGCCTGAGGTGAGTTTGGGGAGAGGGTGAGAGAACATATTTTACCCTGTTTTCTCAAAGCTTTCATATTTGATTCTGCTCCTCAGGTGTGAATACAGCCCAAGCTTTCTATATGAAGCAAATAAAACCCTCAGCTTAATGGAATAGTTAAAATGTACTTCTCATGTCATGTCAAGCCTGTATGATCATCTTTGTTCCACGGAACACCAAATAAGAACTTTTGATGACTTGCATTTTGGTCTGTTCTTGAACTGTTGAGCTGTGTCTTGACACTAAAGAATGTAGGAATTAGTAAATCATTCTTGTTTTTAGGTCCATCTGAACTGTTCATTTAAGATCTGCACAAATGCTGTAACCTCTGTCTCCATCTCTCACAGGTTGTTGTACAACTGGTCCATGTCTTTGCCCTCTAACATGGTTTTAAAGAAGGCTGTGGACAGTCTGCTGTGCTCCATGTGTCACATTCACTCCGGCTACTTCTCTCTACTCATGTCCTGGATGGGCATCGTGGCTTCACCTGCTGCCCAGACAAACGCGCAGCGGCGCATGGACATGACAGACGATGGCAAGAAGCAGCACGATTTAAACAGCGCCGCCTCCCTCACGGACGATTCCAAACACGCCCGTACCCCCATCACCCTGCCCATCTCTCTCTCCGAATGCCAGCTGGTGACCCTGGCGGCCTCATCCCAGTCTCCCAGTGCCATTCAGCAGCTGTTGGACTCCGGTTTGCCCTCCCTGCTGGTTCGCAGCTTAGCCGACCTTTGCTGTAACCTGCTGGTCAACGCTGACCTTCCCTTGCCTTCGGGATTCTCCGCCCAAGCCGAGAGACGTCCGCATGCACACAACCAAACATCATCAACCAGCAGACCGCCCTTGTCTCCGGAACTAGCGGCCCCCGTATTGCGATTCCTGACAGAAGTAGGAAACAGTCACACCATGAAGGACTGGCTGGGCGGGCCGGAGGTAAACCCTCTCTGGACGGCATTGTTGTTTCTGCTCTGCCACTCCAGTGCCAGTGGGGCATCTAACTCCAGCAGCAGCAGTACTAGGCACGGGGCGTCGGCTGGCGCCTCACACGCCAGCGGCTTGCCTCACGCCTCAGGGGCGGTGTACTCGCTAGCATCGACGAGTCGCAGCAGTGGACTGACCACACAGCAGCGGACGGCCATTGAGAACGCCACAGTGGCTTTCTTTCTGCAGTGCATCTCCTGCCATCCAAACAACCAGAGGCTTATGGCACAGGTACAGTATGTCTGCCGCGCTTCTGTTTGTTTGACGGTTACATTATTTGGAGGCCAAAAAAATCAAAACTAGGCAAAAATTGGCATATGGTCCTTTTCTATATATAAAAATCATTCCTTACGTAATCACAAACATAAAAACATGTCTGTTTTTTAACTATACACTTATATTAATATAGAGATATTTGAAAAGTGTAAAAGCTTCGACAAAAATGCATCTTTGCTTTAAACTTTGTACAGTTAACTGAAATGTTACTTGTAGTGCACCAGAGTTATATATATCATTTTTCTGTCTGGTTGGAAAGGTTTTGTGTGAGCTGTTCCAATCCGCTCCCCAGCGAGGGAACGTTCCGGTCTCAGGGAGCATCTCTGGATTTATACGTCGACTCTTCCTACAACTCATGCTTGAGGACGAGAAGGTTACTGTCTTCCTGCAGTCTCCCTGCCCGGTATGTTCTCACACACACACACACACACACACACACGCACACACACAGCATGACATGCTCCAAGAATACGTCTTTAAACTTATATAGAACTTATTCTACATAGTCAGTCTGTTAAATCATTCATGATTGTTGCTGTAAAGCTCAGAAGATCTTCTTCACTTACAAGGAAAATGACCCTGACGTTACCCTGACCATCATCTCGGAGGGATTTAAACCTCCTCGCTTCTTGCTGTCGGCAGCCACCAGGGGGCAGCTTTAACCTCAGACTTTGTCACCCTGGAGTCAACATGCGCCCATACAGATGTGGTGCTGAGATTGTTTACGTATTTAAACTGAAGCGTTGATACATTTAAGCCTTTCTTCAAATATTAGACCTACTTGAGTGTTAAAACTGCTTAAATGTTCATATATTTTCGTATATTTAAATGTTCATATAGTTTTAATGTGCAGAGGCTAAAGTCACTCACTCATACGTTGATTTCTCGGAGTTTAAACAGTGTGAAACAATTTCAAAATGTCACTGTTTGTTAGAGTGACTTCCAACTCAGCCAATAGTGTGAGCTTAAGGCGGGGCTGCCTGCCTGTTTAGGCAGTATCACCGGGGGGCGGAGCCAATGGGTGATATAAATGTATGGGCAGCCTGTTTGGAAAACACATCATTACTTTCGCAATACTGTTTAGTTTCACTAGTAGCAGAAAGCTAATTCTTTCCCTTTAACAAGTCTAAATGTTGGAGGACATTCTCAGCTTATCCCTTAGAAGACATATAGAGTTATGGCTGTCCTCAACCTGCCAAACCGGAACAAGGCCAAGTCGTAAAGACGTAAGCCGTCTTTTTTTAGCCGGCGAATCATTCAGCAGGTCATTTCTTCAGTAAATTACAGCGGGGCAGTGTGCGTTTCAGCTCAGATTAATCATCCGTCTTTTACGGCGAGACCAGACGGAAGAGCTCTTAAAATTTAATGTTTACAATTAGATCCAGTCAGAGCGCGTGCGATTCGCCGCGTCCTCTCAAAGGCAGGGCCTTCATTTTCCCTCAAATGCACCTTCAACTCCACCTTCAGGCGGCACGAGATGTCTGGTGCCTGGATCGCCTCACGTCAACAACACAAGGTGGAAATCGTCAGAGATACAGATTAGGTTTCTTTTGTATGTGTTGTGATTATATTTATTTGCGTTTTGGCTGAGGGGATTCGAAAGGGTACGTTCGTAACCATAATTTATAATCTGAGCTGTCGCGTCTGGTTTTTTCCAGGAAATATCAGTTTGGCTTTGTGTGCTTACAACATATGTATATAAAAGTATATACAATTATCCGTAATTTTTGTTTCGAACTGAGATGGCGCCAGAGAGGCAAAAGTTACGAACTGCAGCTTTAGAAAAACAATGTCAGTCACATTTCATCCGCATTAATAGTTTAAACCGAAGACAAAATGACTGTTTGTCCTGTTCAAAAATGGACGATCAGAAAGAACATCTTAAAGGTGTTCTCTCCAAACACGCTTCCCCATATACTCATACCTGATAGGTTAATAGATTCATGCACAGGCCAAACATGACCTCACCTCTCTTTGTGTTGTTCTCTCTTGGGTTCAGCTGTATAAAGGGCGGATTAATGCCACCAGTCATGTGATCCAGCACCCCGTGTACGGAGCGGGTCACAAGTTCCGCAGACTGCATCTGCCCATCTCCACCACGCTGTCTGAAGTACTGGACCGCGTCTCAGGTACTAAGACACTTGTGACTACACACGCTCTGTTCCCTAGCAAGCTCCCTTACTGCCTGCTGCCTGTGTAAGCGGTTCCTTCTAAGGGAGCACCCTGACTTTTACAGAACCACATAAGCTTCTATATTGGCAGCAAATTAACCATTTTTATTGATGTTTTTGTGTGTGTTATGAATATGTTTACAGTCTGAAATTCTCTCGCCTCTTTCACCGTCTGGGATTTTTTTATTTCGCTAAGTTTGGAGCAGTGCATTCTGGGATTGCTTTCTCTGCCAAGGATACGCACAGTGCAGAAATACAGTTTAACTTGAATGAGTTGTCGCAGGAGGCAGTGTCATTAAGTTGCCTACTCTATGTAACAGCCTTTGTGTAGGGAGTGTTCTTGTGATGTTTTCAAATGCTGCCTACATAAATAGTTCACTTGACTTTGAAATGGAGCCACAGTCTACAAGAATCAGACACACTCTAGGTAGAAAACATGGATAAATTGACACACACACACACTTTCACTAGTCTATCTAAATTAGTACATTCCATAGACATCTGTGGTTTTAATACACAGCTAGTTATAAACAACATAACCTAATTCGAACCCTAACAGAATAAATAAATAATAAAAAACATTTTCTGTATTTCAAAGCGTTTTTACAAATGAGGACGTCTGCAAAAGGAGGTTTTCCTCAGATTACATTCATTGGTTTTAGCTTTTGTGGCTGACTTTCAAGGTCTGGTGCACAAAGCGTGTAGGCCCTAAACTGCCATGCGGTACTCCCGTCAGCATGCATGTGTGCATGTATGTGTGGTGTGCATGCATGATGAATGACTTGTCCCCTGAGACCCTCAGTGTGGCAGATATAAGCTTTAGCCCTGTAATCCCAGGAGGCCCTGCTGCGTCCCACCACAGCACTGTTCTTATGCTAACATCACACTTCCACTGATTGAAGGCCCTCATAGGACATGGACTTCTTATTTGTTATGGATGCTGTATCTTTGCAGGCATATTATATCTCTGCCATCAGTAATTCAGATCATCCGTTAAATTGACATCGATGCACATGTTTCTGAAAGGGCAGTGTATTTTTTAAGCCTTCAGGCCGACACATACACACTGAAATAACATTCACAGGAGTTTCAATTTTAACCTTCTAGATACACCCAGCATCACGGCCAAACTGATCAATGAACAGAAGGAGGATAAAGAGAAGAAAAACCACGAGGAGAAGGAAAAGATGAAGGCCGATAATGGTTTCCAGGACAACTACAGTGTTGTTGTTGCCTCAGGTACTGCTTAGCCCCGCCCCCTTACCGCTATTCCCTGCCATTCACTGTATTACCTACAATCATGTGCACTCACCTAGCAACCAAGAAAAGAGCCTTAGCAACCACATAGCAGTCTCACAGCTCTCATAACAGCCACTACTTGCTGCAGTCGCTTACCGAATACTTTGTTTCTCTCAGGTCTCAAGTCTCAGTCAAAAAGGGCCTTGTCCACCCCTCCTCGCCCCCCGTCTCGACGAGGGCGTGTCCTCAGCGACAAGCTGGCAGCTTCCTCGGGAGTCGATCCGTCTGCCAAAACCATCAGCGTGCCTGTCTTCCACCTCTGTCACAAACTACTGCCGGGTACAAACACCGTCTCTCTCTCTCTCCATCACTCTCCTGTATTCTGTCCAGGTCTCTCAGCCGTTCTGTTTCCCTCTGTGTTCAATCTCATCTCGCTTCCCACGCACCTCCACACAGATTAGGATGCGTGTAGAGGTCACATCACTGTCTGATCCTGTCTGACTGCCCCTTCACCTCATTGCATTTATTCAGAGACGCACAGAGTCTAATGAATGACAAGTGCAAAGTTTCCTCCTTTCTTTTTAACACAGCCTGAACTTTGAACCATTTCCTTCCAGGTCAGCCGTTGCCGCCGGAGATGACCTTGGCGCAGCTGCTGACGCTACTGTATGAGCGTAAACTTCCTCAGGGATACCGCTCCATTGACCTGATGGTCAAACTGGGGTCAAAGGTCATCTCAGACCCCGGCCTCTCCAAGACGGATTCCTTCAAAAGACTTTGTACGGAGAAAGGTATCACAGAACATGAGCTTTGGGTTGTGTTAACGATTTCTCATACCGCTACTATTTAGCAGTCAGCAGATGTCGTCGATCTAATTTAACTTGTGCCGCAACACCGTTTACAACACAAATGAGTTCTTCTAGACGTCTGTGTGTGTTTAAATGGGGTACAGCTAAGTGTGTCTGATAAACACAGCTTAAGCCCTTCAATAGATACCCACCCAAAACTCTTGGGCAGTTTTTAGCTCTCTGCCCCCGCATCTGTCAGCCTAGGAATGAGTAACCTGATTGGCCGGTGCGTTTTTGTGCTTTCGTGTGCCCACACACATTTCCCCTCTGAGTGTTCTGCATCGTCAGATGTCAGACACTGTTCCAACAAAAGCTGATGATGTCAGATGAGGTAAAACTGCTAACCTAGAACAGGGATGTAACAGAAAAGTGTGACACTGGTATTCTAACCTGAGTGATCTTTGTGAATGGAATCATTTTCTGTCAGGCAGCTGATAAAAGTAACCAGCTAAATTAGCTCTGCAGCGTCTCATGGATAGAAATGGGGCGTCTGTCAACTGAAGGCATGTAACGTTGCTGCACTATGACACGCCACATGCGTCCCGTTTAGAAGCGTGTAACAGTGTTTGGCTTTCAGACGAGACAGAAACACGACTTGACGTGGAGAACTGATGCGTTCGCGCCTGTCAGTGAGTCATGCGGGCTCAACTGACAACCCTCAGACTTACATCGTCATCTGGGTTAAATGTTTTGATGTTGCTGGTTTACTTTTCCCCTAGACAAAAGATTTTCAGTTTTATATCATGAGTACACCGTGTTTTGCTTGTTAGTTTGGGTCAGTAGGGAGTCTGTGTTTGATGGGACCCATAGAGTTTGGCATCAGTTCAAATTTTTCAGTTTAGTGATGGTGCCTGAGGGATCCAGCCCATCCCCTCCAGCTAATTGGCAACCTTAGCCGTCTCGATTCACTGTTGTCGTACCCTGGGAGATTATGGTTCTGGTTCTCTCTTCCCGCTGTTAAATCCAGCACCCCTCTGTCAGATGCTTGATTTCTTGGGGCAGTTCTGTTCTCCCTGTTTGGAATCTGTTCATCTCTCTGTGGAGGACGTGTATGAAAGACGTTTCAACCACAGGTGGTGCTCTCAACTTCCTGCTCGTTAATGTGATGTGACCAGTCTGTTACAATAAATTTGTTCCTGGACACAGACTCCAGATTGTGAAGTGTATTGTAAGACCCGCGAGTGTGCTACAAAACTAAGATCAAGCACCCCACAGCACTCAATAAAACACACTCGCTGCTGTCCGGTGACGCACCGTTGCTGGTTGATTTTACATTCTAGTATGAAGTAAAGCTGCTTTGTCTCAGTGGCAAGAGTTTTTGGCTGTTGAGTCATACGTTCATCCTGTGCATCTCAACATCAGTGACGGAAAGATCTTTGATCTCATCCCTAAAGCTCCTAAAGCTTCGTCTCTGATGCGAAACCAAATACTGAAGTGCTGAAATAACAACAGTAGTTTTAAAGAACTAAAGAATATCGTTCGCTCGCCCCTAGAGCTTAAATCCATGAAAAGCCTGCAAACACTTTCTCACGTTTTTTTCTCCTGTTGACTTTCTCAGAGATTTTTGGTAGACTGTTGGCCAGGGCTGGATTGCCAACTACCTCACAACGTATTACGAGTCGGTACATTGTGACGCATCATGATGATCATAATTAGACCCCGCCCACCGTGAAATCTTATTGGTCCAAAATCCCTGTACAAAATAATGTCTTTGTCTGGGTTTTACGTTGATTAAGACATGCCTGTGCGCCGCCCTAATTGTTTCAGTGGATTTGGCTTGTCTAAAATAATGAGAATTTTTTTTAACTCTGTAGTGCTGTTTCATTACTGTTCTGACAACATTCACAGACATTTAACAGCCGATATTTCCCACGGCGTCCCTCTATCTCATCGATCTCACTCAGGAAAACCTGATTTACGAGAATAATCAGATTTACGAGAACACATATGAGCCGTCGTGCATCACTGCCCAGTTGGACATCGTGGTTTATGATGTGAACAATTGAGAATGTTTTATTTACAGCTTGGGAGTTTGACGATTTTATTGGCGGCAGATTGAATGATGCGTTTCCTGACTGGGACTAATTTCACTCTCTCTCTTCTGTAGATCACTGTGAGATGTTGAGCGCGTGTCCGGATGATGAACTCATGACTCCAGGTGAGGAGGGATTGGACGCAGCGGTAGATGACACGCTGCTGGAGACCAGCCCCATTCAGTCGCCCCTGCAGGTGTTCGCCGGGATGGGCGGCCTGGCGCTCATCGCAGAGAGACTTCCTATGTTGTATCCGGATGTCATCCAGCAGGTCAGTATATCATTCGTAAAAACACGCAACAACTCTCTCACGCTCTTAAAGGAACGGTAGGCCATTTTTTCCAGACCATTTTTTATGCTGGTTGAAAGTCTCTTCACATCCTGATAACAAAGTGGTTTAAATATGATGTATATTTAAGGCACAGGTCCATAAAATCATCCGTCTGAACATTACATTTGGTCCGAATCCAATGATAGGATGCCCATCTTGCCTGTCAAACTATGTATGTGTTCATGTGTGTTGGAAGAGAGGGCGGGTTCTTATGCTTTCAAAACAAGCTTTTCTAGCCTCTATGAAATTGCCTACCCTACCTTTAACTGCACGCTTGTACTCTATTGAAATATATATCCGCCATTGTAGCTTCACCTCACTCCTAGCATTCTGCTTCATAAGCTACGCATTCTTCCTGTGACCGCCAGCTCAGCGTTTCTGTCAGTTTGTGTGTACTCAACCTCGTTTGTCCGGGTTGTTCTGTACAGGTCAGTGCCCCTGTGGTGCCATCCACCACACAGGAGAAGCCCAAGGACAGCGACCAGTTCGAATGGGTCACCATCGAGCAGTCCGGCGAGCTCGTTTACGAGGCACCCGAAACCATCGCTGCTGAGCCCCCGCCCATCAAGTCCTCCGTTCAGACCATGTCACCCATCCCCGCCCATTCACTGGCGGCGTTCGGCCTGTTCCTACGGTTGCCAGGCTACGCCGAGGTTCTCCTGAAGGAGAGGAAGCACGCCCAGTGCCTGCTGAGACTGGTGCTGGGCGTCACGGATGATGGGGAGGGAAGTAAGTAAAACCCCAATATAGAAAGTTCACCCAAAAATAAAAATTCTTCCATCATTTGCTGTCATTCGAAACCTGTATGATTTTTTTTGCTCGTGAGGAACACAAACGAAGATATTTTAAAGTACGTTGGAAACCAAACAACAGTGCCCTTTAACACAAAACCACTGAAACATTTTTCTAAATATCTTCGTTTGTGTTCCAAAGGAGACAAAAAACAAGTTGTAACATCTAGGCGAGTCCAAAACACCTCACCTTAAAATCACAGCTCCTCTAGACCCGTGAGGTGCCCACATGTACAAAATTTAAAGGCATCAGGAAGCATCGATTAGGTTACCATATGATTGGTTCATTGACTGATGTAATTGAGCCTGGATTGGTTGCCTTCTGCGAGTAAATTAGCTGTTAATTGGTCTACTGTTTGATTGACATATCGGTAGATCGGTTAAGACTGGAAGACCTTCTTCACATGTAGTCCACATCAGATCGTCCAGATGTAGACGTGTGAGCTCTTGTGACATTCTACATCTAAGACATTTTTCTCTCTCTCTGTTTTCTCCATCTGTCTCTCACTCAAGGTCACATTCTGCAGTCTCCCTCGGCTAACGTTCTGCCCACGTTGCCTTTCCACGTGCTCCGGTCCTTGTTCAGCTCCACTCCGCTCACCACGGACGACGGGCTGCTGTTAAGACGTATGGCTCTTGAGATCGGTGCCATCCACCTCATCTTGGCTTGCCTGTCCGCCCTCAGCCACCACGCTCCCAGAGTGCCGAGCAGCAGCGCCAACTCCAACGAGGTCAGAAAACATCCGCACAGACCTCGTACCTTACGTGCGTCAGTGGATGTTAGTATGTTAAAGGAATAATAGTTCACGCAAGCATGAAAATTCTTCCATCATTTACTCACCCTCATGTCATTCCAAAACATTGTTTTTCACCCTCATGTCATTTCAAAACTTGACTTTTTTGTTCGACATTTTGAAGTACGTTGGGAACCAAACAACAGTGGCACAGTTCCGCTGAATGAACGCGGAACCACTGACACATTTCTCTCAATATCTTCATTTGTGTTCCAAGGAAGATAAAAGGTCACGCAGGTTTGGAATGACGTGAGAACGAGTAACTGCAATTGAGATGAATGGAGGACTAACTGATAGCGTTCTCCGTGTGTTGTAGACTTCCTGGGTTCAGTTAGTGTGTGAGCAATTGTGCAGAGGAGAGCAAAAGACACTCCTGTAAAGACTTTAATGGAGGTGTTTTGTCTCGCATTCTGTGGCATGTCATTTCATTAATGGCTGCGGTAGCCGGTCTTTACTGAGTGCTGAAAGACTCTTGATTCAGAACCCTTAACATAATTGGGTGTGTGGTCCTGATATTCAGTACATTATAAGGTGTGTGTGTGTGTGTGTGTGTGTGTGTCATGGGCACATCCACTCATCCAAACAGCTCTTTTATTCGTTACATGGTCATGAGGACGTTCCTTTTGAAGCTGTAATGAAGGTCTCCATAAAGGACAACTGTAGCATAATCATAACAGGAAAATAATGAAAAAACGATCATCATCATCAGACCCCCGATACTGAAGCGAATGGCTTCCATAAAAATCAATATTCAGAAAGACGGTCCTCACAGCTTGGTTTCATTATAAAAACGAAATAAATGTTTTATAATTTCAGGTTTAAGAACAAGCTGCATAAATGGCGCTGGGTAGCGGGTCGTGTGTTTGTGAGGGGGTGTGTGCAGGGATTTGAACGGTGGCCAGTGGCTTGTCAGGGCGGTAATGAGTGTCCTTGGAGCGACAGAAGTATTGGCAGAGCAAATATTAAACTCGCTCGCTCACAGTCATAGATGAGAACTGCAGTAAACACACAATTGTTCTGCTTTCTCTCTCTGTCTCTTTGTTTCATCCCAAGTGACTTACAGTGCATTCAAATTTACATTGTAAAACTAAAATGTTTGTAGGAATCGAACCCACAACCTTTGTGCTGCTAGCCCAGTGCTCGTCTGTTTCCCATGTGTATAATGTTGCGGTGCGTTTATAACAATATTTTAGTCATTGCGGCTAAATTTAAGGTCTTAAAGTAAAACTGGTGACATCAGAGCTGTGGTGCAGTGGATGTCAGATGCTGAGCTGTGATGCTTGTAGGTTTGAATCTGGGTTGAACCAGATTTGAAATGTACTGAGTGAAACAGCTTGTGTTTATCATTTTGATGACTGATGCCTTAAGCTTGTGAACCTCACAATCATGTTTGTGTTTGTTTTTCAGCCGCAGGCCTCCAGTGGGCATGTTGGTGGTACCACAGAGGAGCAGCAGCTGTACTGGGCCAAAGGAACAGGTTTTGGGACGGGTTCGACGGCATCAGGCTGGGATGTAGAGCAGGCTCTAACCAAGCAGCGTCTGGAGGAAGAGCATGTCACCTGTCTCTTACAGGTATGTGTGCCTAGTGTGTTTATGGAGCCATGGCTTAGTGGTTAACACACAGGCTCCATAAAAACTGAGCTTTGGTGCCCATGTGGGAAATGGGGTTTGAATCTGTGACGCATTATTTCTTTATTCTCATTATTTTGACCATCAGGGCAATAAAAAAGATTAAACAGGCGGAAATATTTTTTTATTGTGTGTATATTTTTGTAGATCCCTAATGCCTCATGTTTTCTGTTTTCTGACAGGTCCTGGCGAGCTATATTAACCCATCAGGCTGCGTGGGGTCTGGTGAGACCCTGTCAGGAGAGGTCAGAGGTCACAGCAGCTCCATGCTCCCATCTGTCCTCCAGGAACTGCTCAGCCAATCCTGTCTCATCCCTGCCATGTCGTCATATCTACGCAATGACTCTGGTAGGAGTGCCTGTCAGATCTGTGTGTGTGCGCGCGCGCGTCACGTAGTGCTATGTGGTCGTTATATAGATTTTCTGTTTCCAAAATGAAACTTACAAATGTAAGATGATCTGTATTGATTTGTGTTCATGCATGCGGGCCAGTGAGATATTCAATAGGTGTCGCCCTGTGCTTTGTTGTGTTTGAAGACAGCAGGTGGAGCCCCTGCCTCTTCTGAGTGATCTCTCTCTCTCTCTCTCTCTCTCTCTCTCTAATCTATGAATTATCTCTCTCTCATCTCTTAATTATATTCATTATGAACTCATTTTAGGTGAGCCGGTCACACGTTTTGATTGAATGTACTTTTAATTAGTTTTTTTGTTTGTTTGTTTGTTTGTTTGTTTTAGATGAAAAGTGAAGTTACGTTTAAAATGATGCTGTCAGTGCTTAAACTATAGTTATACATAATATGAATTAACAACAGGGCTGATATGGCCAGAGTATTGTATTTGTATTGATGTGGTT
>JAZGTI010015580.1:0-13314 GCA_036877585.1 Botia kubotai
ACGCACACATCTCACACGCACGCATCACATACACATTACACGCACGCATCTCACACGCACGCATCTCACACGCACACATCACATACACATTATAGCACGCATCACACACGCACACATCATAGCACGCATCACACACGCACACATCATACACACATCACACGCATACATCATACACACATCATGCGCATACATCATACACACATCATGCGCATACATCACATACACATCACACGCACATCACACGCACACATCACACGTTACATGCACATTACACACACGCATTACATACACATTATGTGTATGTATGTAATATTATATGTGATGTATTTTTTATTTATATATTTAATATTGATATAGTATATAATATAGATATATTTAATATTGGTGACACGTCTCGTCTTGTAAATGTTCAGCGACAGGAGTAACGCGGCGGCCCTGGGTTCTAGGAAAAGTCATGGAGAAGGAATATTGCCAAGCCAAAAAGGTATTTCATTATTTCTGTGATGGGTTTCAGTGTTTTTTATTATTTGATTTAGTTCGACTTCAAAATCAAATCTTACTAAAATGATCATCATCATAAATGACATACTAGTGTTAGTTAATTAACCATGTTTTCCATAATAATCAGTGCAGGCACTCAGATTGTTGTTGTTGTTATTCTCTGACATACTTTTGAATGTCTCTCTTTTATTATTGTTTCTCTTTAGGCTCAAAACCGGTTCAAAGTTCCTCTTGGCACCAAATTCTACAGAGTGAAAGCTGTACTGTGGAACAGGAAAGTGTAATCTTGTAAAATGATCATATTGTAACAAGCTCACTCAGTTTTTTTAAAGCATACTTACTCATCCTTGTTTTATCAATTTCAAAAGAAAAACATTTCCCCTTTTGTTTTGCCTCTGTTGGAACCCCTTTTATCTCTTGTTTTATATATTCAGAGGATTTGTAAATGTGGAGCAAATGATATTAGCTTTATCAGGGCTTTGCCCCGCATATGACGAATATGATGAATTCTGTAAACGGTCAAACAAAATGTCTTTGGATGTTACATATTATTTCATCATCATTATGAATATTATGGTTGGGGAGGGGGGGGCACTATCACAGTCGGCTTCAGATGGTTATGAAAATATACATTTAATGTAAATGTTACCAGAGCAATGGTCATGGCATGCATATAGATATATTTTATTTAATTTACTTGTCTGGATATGCATTGTAGTAAGAGGTTATCAGAACACTGCTGATTGTTACAGCACAGTACGACCTGTCTGGAATGACGTACAGTCGCACGCCTGGCAGAGGCCAGATCTCACAATCCTTCAGTTGCACTTTTAAAACAACATGATGCTTTTGTTGATTCAAAAGTGTTTGTGCTGTCAAAAGAAAAGCAGCACGTATCTTCTCTGTTGTAGGATGTTCTAGAACGTAATATTTCATGTTTGTGAATGTGTGTCTATTGAATTTAACGATGACAGTGTATATTATCCATCTAATCACACCAGTAACAAAAACATGACTGTATTGTCAAAGAATTTAGAGTTTTCAAAACAATAAAGGTTTGATCCCAAACTCCTGCCTGTGAATTACATTGCCCACAATTCAGAGCAGATTAACACTCTTCCACTGGAGAAGTGTTTGCTTGCTCAAATAAAATAAAGTGTACTTTTAAAAGTGGTGATTTTTTTATTTTGTGTTTTATTTAAAGTTGGAAACTGTACAACTTTAAGCACAATTTCACTTCCATTCTGCTTTTGTTGAAAAGTTTGTTTAGCTGCTGATAATATACTGATGAATTGAGAGCACAGATCCACTGTGATGTGAACTCAAACTATAGCACCAGTAAGAGATGAACAACACTTGACCAACTTTTCATTTTTAGCAGCTGGATTTAAGTGGAAAACGGTGAGGTGGAAGCCCATCTCCAATTGCTCGTTTTATACTCGTGTTAACTAACAACCCATTTTCAGGCTGTAATTGAAAACAGTGAAAATGGCAAATGTGATTAAAACGCATTACTAGCAGCGTGTTTTAATGTAGCAGAGACCAGCGGCTGAAAACCACACATTCATTCCTCACACAGACGATCATGTGACCATTGGCTGGTTTCTAAATATGTACCGATCTAAAGACTGATTTTATATTTCTCTTCATCTTGAAAATGTTTCATCTAAAAGTTTCCTTGTTAAAACTACAGTTTTATTTATTCGATTGAGAAGTGGATGGTAAAGAAAAAGAACACAACGTGCCTCACAACAGCGACAGAGACGGACAGTGACGTCACTACATGCCACCTGAACGTGGCGCTAGATTTGTTATCCTTTAAAATGAAAGTATTTTATCATTTTCTTAGAAATATTTGTTGACAGTGCTATACAATCATCTGAAATACAATCAACATAAACAATTACTCAAATACTCCATGGTGGATTTGAACAGCATGTGTGTAGTATTGAGTGGGCATATTGTATTTCATATTTCAAGTTGTATTTCATAGTTCATTCTTTTAGCCTGTATTCTCCAGAGAAACTGTGAAGTATTTGTAATTTCTAACCATGTTTTGTAAAAATTCACACCATTTAAAATCAACTAGTGAAGACAAAAAGGTGATTAACTTCCAGACACAAGACATATTGTCAGATATATTGTATAAATACATTTTCAAATTAAAGTTTTTCAGTTCTCTCACTGAGATTTGGTTCTTTGTCATGTCTGAGTCCCTGAGGAAAGTTTCTGTGGACTCGAATCTCAGCTCAGTCATATGCTCTGATGTCACAGTGCTGCTGGTCAGATAATGAGTTTCTACTTTAGAGTCTGGAGTTCAGGTGTGGGAATGCTGAAGCTCACAAGCCTCTGGAGTTCCTACATCTCTCACAGCTTTCCTGCAGCTGCAGTCCACTGTGCAGGAGATCCTGGCATGTTGTAAAGCTGCCTGTGCTCATGAGGAACTGCTGCATAGAGGAGTTTTTAACACCGTCCTCATATAGATAATGTATGAAAACTGATGTTTTTTATGGGACACTTGTGTGCAATAATAATGCAATATTTGAAGTAAATTGTGTTCGGTTTGGTACCTTTTAATTATGGTCTGTTTATAATTATGAGAGCAATTTATGCATGCCTTAATAAATGAGTTGCTTTTAATAAAAGCATCTGCCAAATGCATGATTGTAAATGCAAATCTTTATACAAATATAAAAGTATGACTGCATGAGTTATTGTGTGTTTCTCAGGAGCTCATAGGATAGTGTGTGTGTGTGTGTGTGTGTGTGTGTGTGTGTGTGTGTGTGTGTGTGTGTGTCTTCAGATCTGGTGGTGCTGTTGTTCACTGAGACTAACATACTGTTCATTTGCTTTTAAAGTTAAATTCAAACTGTGGTCTTCAGAAGTGTAACCTCACCTCAGGGTGAAGACTGTTATGAGTGCTGTTACATGTTACTCAGTGCATGGTTATTTTTAGGCCCTTGGTTTGACCTGATGACATCAGAATGCAGCAGTAATACTTTATTAAAACAGAATGTACAAAAGTTTAGGTTGAACTGTCGTATGACAAATGTTATCAATGTACTTTGTAAGCAGACTATAATTATGGCGGACAGCACATATGTCTGTCTTTAGATTAACCCTATAACATGCTGTGTGTTGTGAATGTAAACAAGGCAGACATATCTTCTAATATTTCAGACGTAATGGTTTGCACGGATGTGAATGAGCAAATGCTGATCCAATTGTGTGAATATAATAAAAAATCAATCAAATAAAAAATACTCTTCATAATTCAGCCCACTAACACACTGACCCAAACTGACCCCAGCTGTTCAAACCATTGCTACCCCGCATCCTGTGATTCGTTTTATAACCTTGTTTTAAATCGGCATGTGTTAAAAGTTATAAATGGAAAATTATAACATGGACATCAACGCGTTTTCCTAGCTAACCAAAGCCATTTAGAAAGAAGCTTTTCCCACCCATATTCCGACAAGCCCCGCCTTGCTATGCTCCCTGCGTCACTATGAAAGAGTCATGAACTGTCCAATCGCTGATGGCTTTGTAGCCTACTTGCCAATCCTGAAGCAGTCCTGAAATTACATGTACCATTGGAGTGATAAAATGGGCGTGTCATGGCGGCCCAAACGTTATGGGTCTGAATAATAACTTTCATACTTCAACTATTCGCTGTGTATGTTCAGTTCAGTCGTTTATCAACTGTATATTACTGTCCAGACCGCTGCTGAAGTAGCATTTAATCCCAGATTAAAGTTTAATTTAAAATTAATATATTTAAAATATTAGACATTTGGTATTAGATATTTGAGCTCCAAGGAGGATTCATCTTTGTGAACCACTGAGCGCCCCCTGGAGGAACAAGTTCATGTCTCGTCGTCAACAGTCGACATGTGCCTCCCAATATCCGCAGGCTGATGTCTGCGCTGCATGTGACGCGTGTTTACATCCTCAGCTGTTCTCGGAGGAAAACAGAGCTGGACCCGTAACGCCACTAAACTCTGTACATCACAGCAGCACTGTGTTTAGACACATCGGATCTGATGTCGGATCTGTTTCTTTGTCTTGTGCAAGAGTTAACTGATTTGTGGCGTTATTAAGGTCAGTGAATATTGCTCTTTCCGCAAAGATAATGCCGACATTTTTGTTTTGCTGCTTTGAGCTGATCTGGGCAAGATGTGGATGTGGCAGACATTTAAATTCAAGCCAGCTGTCTTGATTTAATGCGTGCAAAAATACAAAACTCGTCATATTTACCAGTGCGTAAATATTTGTTGTTTTTATTTCACGGTTTGATGAGCCACATCCAACATAAGGCTGTTAGAATGACACCCTCTTACTGGTTTTCCCAGTCTTGCAGCGTTTAAATGTCACCGAGCAGCACAAGTTTCAGTGAAAACAGAGTAAAGCGTCTTTCATCTGACAACACAGAAGTGTTTAACTAGATGCAGCAAGTTTACTAACAAACCATCACCTTTGTATGTGAAGCGCCGATCTGTATTTTTAAATAGTTGCCTGTGTTTGATCAGATGAAGTGCTTTGTTTTGATTGCCATTACACAATATGTTTAAAAAGGCCAGATGCACTATGGATGTTTTTCTAAATGTCAGGTTATTGCATGAGTTTTGTTTAGATTTTTGGTGTTTTGGAATAAACGTAATGTTTAGGCGCTGCATGCGAGATTATGGCGGATTTGAGCATCACCACGCTCAGTATTTCCTCTTGTTTCATTTTGTGTTTGACTCCGACATCTTACAATGTCAGATCAGATCTCCAGACCGCTGGCACACTTGAACATGTTGTGTCAAACACGGGTGTGTGTTGTTTTAATAACTCCTCTGCAGATCTACAGTAGTGCGGATCGACGCCTGTCCCCGTCCACATGACGTGTATATCTCACGCAAACAAATGAAGCTTTTTCTGTTAACTTTCCACAGAAATCTCGGTCAGAGGAATGAAATATTATTTTTATGCTTTTTTGTTGAGTTTGGTTGAGCTGAGTATTGCGGTGCTGTTGCTTTGAATGTTTAATTTAAACATGATGATTCGACCTTCGGCATTATTGCACATAAATGATCTTTATATCACAGTGATACATAACACTACAAAAATAATTTCCATTAGGACGATTAAGATTAATTTGCATTGTGACGATTAATCGATGTAGCATGTTTTTACTCATAACTGTAAATGTGTAAGGAAATGTAAGTTATGATGTTTGATTGATTAATGAAATGTATGATTACTGTAGCATGTCTCCTGCTGGTCAGGTCGAGCTTATCTCAGTTACACTTGTGCTGTGATATCATAGAGAATAGAAAACCGCTTAGCGGCACAGATGATTTTTTTTCCTCGAAGTTCGTGTGCCGCCCCCCACGTGTCATGAAAAAATGCTGGCCTGTTCGCCCATGCCTAAAACCGCCCCTGACTGCTACAGAGCGCGGCTCAAACGCTACACTGTAACATGCTGCAATTCAACTTAAACTATTTAAACAAAATGTTTCACATTCTTATTAATTATTTTTACTACCTGAAAGACTACATTGAATATTTATACTAAATGTATTTTTCATACCGTAGAAATATTTAAATTAAAGTAGTGAAAGTTAAAAGATGCACATTAAAAACTTGATGTTAAAACTTTCGCAGTTAGAAAGACCTGCTTTTATTTTGTTTAATTGCAAGTTTAAAAATAAACTTGAAACCTGTATTTAAGATGTTAACTGTTACAGGTTGTTCTCTTGTAAATGACTTGCTGATTGGTGGGTTGGTACAGAGGAATGTTGAGCAGGTGTGTTCTGGTTAAGAACTGGTGTGGATTGAGTGGTAATGATACAATTATTATAAACATAATGATGGATCAGCTCAGCTTTACAACAAACTGTTCCAATTAATGTTTCCTGTTTCACTGTTAACCCAATAACAACCCAAACACTAGTCCAACAACACAAGCAGTAAACAATCAGATTGAAATAGTTCTTCTTTATTCCTGATATTAACTGCTTAATGTGTTCCAATGTTCTGTCAAGATAATGAGGTTGATGTTGGACATTGCTGGTTGGTTCTTAGGGCAAAATGTTAAATGCTCTCTCTCTCTCTTTGTAAGTTGCTTTGGATAAAAGCGTCTGCTAAATGAATAAGTGAATAAATGTAAATGTAATGGGGCTCTTGTCTGTTGTATTCTCATACTCAGGAACTCTGTAGGGTCACACTCACCCTTGTGACCCCACTTACTTCCTGCTGTATGTTTAGTGCAGGAGACTGCAAGGGAAGTGAAAGAGCGAAACAAGTGAAAAAACAAATGCAGAAAAGAAGAAACAAAGAAGAAAACTATAAGCCCAGAAGAGCATTTAAAATGCATGTGTTATGTACATGTTTATGTACAATTGTGTCAGTGTTAACTGGAGCAGAGAATAGAAATATGTTTTTGTGATTGGTACGTTGTATATCAGTTTGCATACACTGGATTATGTGTGTTGTGCGCTGCAGTAAATCTGGATCTGTGTTGGTTTAACACATCTTTGAGGCTACAGTTGAACTCTGTGAACTGACACAATCCTGCAGGCGGAATGTCATTTGCAAACATTACTTTGTTTTAGTTTAAATGGCTGTTTAATGATAAAGTGTATTTCAATAAGCACACTTTCAAGTGTTTAATTAATTAACTGTTCTTACTTTTGAAAAGGGAAAGTGTGTCTTAAGATGCTGTTTTTAATCACTGTTCTTCATTGTGGTACTTCACTTAAAACTAAAGGGAAGAGAAACATCTTCAGTAGTCTTCATGACTCATGCATGGTTTTCTGCAGCTGTACGTTACGTTTGTGTGAGCAACACGCCATGAAGTTAAGAACAGCAGGACACATGGCCTATATTTATACTTTATATATAAGACAGATGAGCTGTCTGTATGGAAAGAGCAGAACAACAGCACACGGTTTACAGCAACATATGAGGGAATGAATATTGTTATGTTTGGGTGAAAGTACAAATAATCCATGAAGTTTCTTTATTATGCAATCATTAAACATCATTTATAAGAATTCTACAAAAAATGTTGTTGGCCAGATTCTTACAACTACCCAGATTTTTATTCATTTATTTGGGAAGCAAAATAAGTTTTCTCAGTGATATTAAAGCTGCCTGCATGAGTCTGGCAACATCATAATACACCTGCCTGAAGAATCAAAGGCAGCAGGTATGAAGTGACGAGGGGCATGTGATGGAGGTGATGGAGTTAACTGAGCCCTGAACTGTCACTCTTTGTTGCTTCTCGATCCTCAGATCGTGCTGTAGCTGAGAATGGTCTGAAGTGATTCCTGCAGAGAGCTCCTCACACACTCTTCATCTGGATGTAAGGAGCGGTCAGGGTTCCTGACTCTCACCTCCTCTGCATTTCTTCTTTATTTATTTATTTGTGCCTGTGAGGGGAACATGGGGGGAGCTGTTAGTGCTGGTGAGGATAATGACGATTTGATAGACAACCTGAAAGAAGCCCAGTACATCCGCACACAGTGCGTGGAGCAAGCCTTCAGAGCTATAGACCGGGGAGATTACTACCTGGAGGGCCACAGAGACAATGCCTACAAAGACCTGGCGTGGAAGCACGGGAACATACATCTGTCAGCACCATGTATCTACTCAGAGGTGATGGAGGCCTTGAACCTCCAGCAGGGTTTGTCTTTTCTCAACCTGGGCAGTGGAACAGGATACCTGAGCACCATGGTGGGCTTGATCATAGGTAAGAATCTAAGCATAAACGTGAGACAGAAGCTCATTTCATAGGGATTTTAAAGGGACAGTACAGGTAACACAGTAGATTTATATGTATATATTATGAACCCACAGCACTCCTATGGCAAGTTTATAGTTTAGTCCTCTTAACTGTGGGCTGGAAATCATCTGATGTACATCTGGTTGATGCAAATAAAAGTGTTTGTTTATCTGCAGGTCCGTTTGGAGTGAATCATGGCATTGAGCTGCACAAAGACGTCGTGGAATATGCAAAAGCAAGACTTGATGACTTCATTAAAAACAGCAACAGCTTTGACAGGCACGTTGAACTTTCCTCTCGTTCAGTAGAATTGCTTTAGAATTGAGTGTGAATGTAAAGATTCTATCAGGAAAATCATGTCACAGTACACAGAAAGGAATTGTCTTGTTCTAGCTTTCACACTGTTTATACTTTACCCTGAGTTAATCATTAACCCTAAATGTTATGATTTTATACTGTACATATACAAAATCTGAGTTCTTATTTGCATATTTATGAGGTTAATAACATCATAGACCTCAGAACAGGGTTTCATAACCCAGAGTTAAAAGCAGTGTGAGACCCTTCACATTACAGCCCTTCATCCGGGGTTAAAAACTATAACTAACTAGTCATAGTGTAAAGATTCGACTATTATATCTGAAGATGGATCAAAGTAATGACTGTCATTTCAGGTTTGAGTTCTGTGAACCTCACTTTGTTGTGGGAAACTGTTTGGAGATTTCATCAGACAGCCACCAGTATGATCGCATTTACTGCGGCGCTGGAGTCCAGAAGGACCAGGAGAACTACATGAAGATTCTGCTGAAAGTTGGAGGAATTTTGGTCATGCCAGTAGAAGATCAGGTGAACAACAAACACAAAGAGTGTGTGAAATGAAAATGTCTTGAGCTTTTTCTCAGTTAAATGAGAATGTCTGTCTCTCATATAATACCCGCATCCTAGTTTGCATGTGAGAAATTCTGCTTTGCAGCTATGATGTAACTGATGTAACTCTTAACTGTTTAAAGAGAAAGAGCCTTGCAGTGTGTCCCTCCCAGACTTACTGTTACAGTCAGCACAGCACAGAAATCCAGAGCAGAATTAACAGCTGGCCAAACATTCCACTCACAGGCTTTTTGAGCAGTTTTCGGTCATAAGCTTGAGTTACATGAACACACACGTATTTAAAACAGCCCCAGTGTTTCCTGCTGAGTTAATGACCCTGTAAATTCACAAACAACATGCATCATGATCGGAACTATCACTGACTGCCAGTGAGGTGGAATCTCATAGCCTGTCTGTCTGTCTGTCTGTCTGTCTGTCTGTCTGTCTGTCTGTCTGTGTCTTGCTTTGCTCTTTGAGCTGTTTTTCAGCAGAGGGTTATTCTGTGTTTGTGTTCTTGCAGCTGACTCAGATAACTAGAACCGGTCAGAGCTCTTGGGACAGTAAGAATATCTTGGCCGTGTCATTTGCTCCTCTTGTTCAGCAGAACAGAACCGACAGCAGCAAGCCTGAAGCTGTTGTATTACGTGAGTCTCCACCCCCTTTATGACCTCACATTCCTCTGTCCTATCAGCTGCCACAAGTAGCTCTCCAGCAACATTTATTTGACAAATTTCAACCATGCAGCAACACACCAGCTTCCCTTCATTAACCGTCATGAGCAGTGAATTGTGTTGTTTGTGTGGGGTGCTTCCAGACTTAAACTAACCGCTGTTCTCCAGAGAGATTTTGCCTTTATTATTCAAGAACAATTCAATTCAATTTTATTTTTTACAATGTTACATTGCTTCAAAGCAGCTTTACATAAAACAAAGAATAGTAGTAAAACACAGAACAAATGTCAAACATGTTAATGGTATTATTGCAAATAATATGTGTGGGATAAGACTAATACTATAGTAGGCCTATAGTGTGTTTACAAACAAAGAGCTGACTGAACCGATAAAACCACAAAGTTGTTGAGCAAAATACATGCATTCCAGCTTACATAAATTGTAAATGTTAAGCAAAATACATGCATTCCAGCTTACATAAATTATAGTTAGGCAAAATACAAGCACGCCAGCTTACATAAGGAAGGTATATAATAGGCTACATCATGGGACAGTGCTGTAAGGGATTTGCAATAGTACCATGAACTACACAACATGCAAAAGCAGCATACATACATACAAACATAAAATATATACAGTAAAATATTAAACGTTTATAATTTACAGAACCCTAGTCTAAGTTAGACAACAAGAGGGATGCTTTATCTTATTTTGGTGAAATACATTACTTTGGTAACTTCTTTTGGAGGTACTTTTTCCTGTCAAATTTTCATATTAAAATAAAACTCAGGGATACCCTCCTTCCGTGTGCTTCAGATGATCTGTCCAGTATTGTTTTTTGTGCACAAAGAGGCTCATGTTGATTTAGAACAGCTGTCGGATAAAGCTGTAATTATGAATGAATGTTTCCTGTGTGTGTCTCAGCCCCGCTCACAGTACGCAGTCTTCAGGATCTGGCGAGAATCTACATTCGCAGAACACTCCGCAGTCTGACCAGCGATGACACAGCCGACCGCAGCAGCGAGCAGAGAGCGTCTCGACGCAAACACAGGCGCTGTCAGCGCCCTCACAGAATTAGCACCTACGTCTTCGTTGGTAACCAGCTGATACCTCAACCGATGGACAGTGAGGAAGATGAATTCATCGAGGAAGAGAGCAAAGATGAAGAGCAGGAGAAAGACACTGAGCCTATAAAACCAGAGGAACCACAAGTCAACATTCTGAGAGACAAAATCCTGAGCCTGCCTCTGCCAGAGTCCCTGAAGGCGTTCCTGCTGTACTATCGGCAGAAATAAACACACGGCTCTCGAGTGTAATTGGTTCTTTCTCAGACTGCCTCTGACCTGATAGAGTTCCAGAGTTTTGTTTTCTTCATAATGTAGCACATCTGAAACATGTCAACAGGGTGAGATCTTTCGGTGCATTTTCAAGAGACTGTGTTGTGACTTACAGCCCTGTCAGCATTGACACGTTTTGAATGGGATTTGTGTTTTGAGGATGAAGGACATGAGAAGCACTGTGGGGGTTTGGACGCTTCTAACTCCACTTATTTGTATTCAGAAACAGAGTTTGGTCAATTTGTTCAGCAAAATCCCCGAGCTGTTTTTCACTGACTTGTATTGTAATAATTAATAAACCCAGTAATGGCAGATTTTTCTTTTGAAAAACTAAAGTCATTATTTGGCATTTTTGCTGTTTATAATGTGAATATGTTCTATCTCTTCAGATTGTTTAAGTGAAGTTTCACAGAGAGATTTCTGGCCTGTTTTGCATTTATATGTTTGTTTTTTACACTAGTCTCGATAGATGATGTTATTTTTGGTCGTTCTAAAGTGAATCCACCTGAAGACTTTCTGCTTGTGTTTATGACACGTCACTGTTTGGAATGATTTCACATGTAACTTGTTTGCAATATATCGTCAGCACACGAGTTGTGTGGTTTCATTTCTGTTATTGATTTTAGTTCTGGAGGATGTGAACATTAACAGCGTTTGTTTCTGTGCGGTGTTTAATGATCTTAGGTCATTACCAGAAGTGCATTATGTCTCCCAATACTTGTAATGAAATAACGGTAACAAAGTGTACCAAAATGATCTGTTTTAGACTTCAAAAACTTTATAAATAATTCTCTATAATTATTAGATGTCTTTTCTGTAGCATCTGAACAAGCCAGAATATTTTTCATAGCAAGTAATATTCACCAGCAGCACAAGGTTGTTTGAAACGGCAAGTTCTGGGTAACAATGTTAATGGTTCAGAAATGAAATGTGTTTGTTTTTGAGACTATTGGAAACATGATTATCAGATTATATTAAATCTAAACACTGGAGACAAATCGATCATGTTAAATGTTCAGAACCACATAGAAATATATCTAGATATCTTATATCCTTTGAAAGTTAAAGCTAGAAGCAACATGTCACAGATGGATTAAACAGGTCTGATTTTAGAGGGTGTTTAAAATTGATCAGTGTGTTTCATTGACGCAACAACACACTGAGAGCAACTGAGAAACTGATCTGCGGGGTTTGTGAACACTACAGCGTTCATCCAGAATCCCATCAGGTGGATCTCCTCAAGATCAGCATGTTTTCTTGAGATAGTTCCTGTCAATGCACAAGTCTTTTTTTAAATATATCTGTTTGTAATTTGATGTTTTCTTTCTGAATCATCTTTTCATTAAATATATTTATAACTAATCTATGAAACTTTATTAAGCTGATTTTTGTCATTTGAGTTTGTTTACAAATCTTTTTTTTACACAATCACAAATTATTTTGGAAATATTTACATATATATTTTATTTGGGGTTTTTCCAAGCCTTTTGGTCAAACACATTGATGTAAAACGCCAACAACACACATTATACACGTCTTTATTAACTCTCAGAATCTGCTTCACAGAACATCAGAACGTTTTCATTTTTTATCAGTTCGTTTATAAATCACAAGCTTTCTGTTGTGTAAACACTCGACACCAAGAAATGAAAATGAATAGAGCAAAAACAATTTTTAGCTACAGCAAATGATGTTTTCCATCTGTAGAGCCCGCCTCAGATCTGGGTCTTTTAACAAGACTATTTGTGAATGTACCTGTTAGCTAACATTCTGAAGCCCAGCTGGTGGCAGCTGGTGAAGGACAACAGGAAACTGAAGCATGGATGCTAAATGAGAAAGCATTACCTGTAATGATAGATAACAACCAATCAGCACTGTTACACTGACTGTTAGGAAGCAGTTTAACTGAATAACAGTTTACCAACACTAGTAAATGACAACTATATTTCAGCTTACACGGTAATGTACTCAATATATTTCTCTCAGATATGAAGAAAAACATCAGAATAATAGTCAATTCATTTATTACCACAAACATGGTTTCTTTGAGAATGTGTGTTCATTATGAGACACTCATAATCACTGTCTCATAATCACTGTCTCATAATCACTGTGTCTCATAATCACTGTGTCTCATAATCACTGTCTCATAATCACTGTCTCATAA
>JAZGTI010015581.1:0-12301 GCA_036877585.1 Botia kubotai
GCGAAAGGAGACTTGAGGTGGGGTGTGGGTGGGTTCGGGAGTGATTTGGATTTTAAGAGTGAGGAGTAAATGATCCGATGTGTGTAGTGGAGTGATTAGTGTGTCAGTAGTAGAGCAGTATGAGATTGAGCTGCTTACCGGATTTATGCATAGCTGAAGTTGGCACTCTGTTGAGGTCAAAGGAGGCAAGAAGGGTGTGAAAGTCAGAAGCTTGAGGCTTTTTAACGTGGATGTTGAAGTCACCAAGCAGCAGTAGAGGAGTGTCTTTGTCGGGAAAGGATGACAGGAAAACATCCAGCTTGTCCAAGAAGTGAGCTAGTGGACCTGGGGGGCGAGGTCACATTTCAAAATAATGTCATGTCATGTCATTTCAAAATATAAGTCTGTTCATGTAACATAATGCCCCCTTCCCAGAAGGCTTGACCTCATGCCGTAGAGGCACCACCGAGGACCAGGGTGGTACTGATGGTGGTAGGAGCCAGGACGGAGCCTTGCGGAGCCAGGGTGGAGACTTGAGGAGCCAGGGCGGAGACTTAAATGTAACCAGGAAGGTAACCCACGATGGAGACGATGGATGGAGGAGCCATGGTGGAGGAGGAGCTGATGACTCCATTGGGCTGACCGATGGGAACACCAAACAGAACATTTAAAAATAAAGGTCTGTGCACGTAACAGTGCTAAAGCACTAAATGCCATCTTCCTTTTCTACCAGCTTCTACGTTTAGAGCTATATCCAGTTCTACCGTTGCATGGTCTGATAACACTATTGCTCCAATTTTACAGTCTACAGCTTGATCAGTAACAGAATTTGAAACCAAGAAAAAACCTATCCTAGAGTGAGATTTATGGCAATGAGAAAAAAATGTATACTCTCTTTCTGTTGGATTGACCAGGCGCCATATATCAGTCAATCCAATATCCTCTGTTAGCATATGAAGGGCAGCCCTATCCCTTGGTATAGAAGGTCCTTGATATTTACTCTTATCCAAAACCCCATCCATAACCTGATTAAAGTCCCCTGCCCACATTATTTAATAAAGCCTGGATCTGCCTTATTGGGGGCATATACATTACATAATATCACTTTAACTCCATTAATGAGAGTTTCTATACATCATTTCTATACACAATATACTTATTAGGAACATTACCCCATTTTGTTTGCTCATAAATGATGAATAAAATACATGTCCCACCCAATCATGTCCCACCCAAACTCGTTGAGTTTTAGTGCTTCGTTATCTGTTACATGACTTTCTTGTACAAAATCAACTACTTGTTTATGTTTGAGATATGACAGGACCTTTTTCTTTTAATTGGGTTTACACATCCGTTAATATTCCATGTTATAAACCTGATGTGACTACTTATGTATAAAATAAATGAATCGCACATAATCGTGTGCATAATCAAATGCGTTAGGTGACTGCCCCCTACTGGGGAATGACATATTAGACCGTGACGTACAAGTTAAAAAAACAACAGTTGAACATTTCAAACACAAAAACCTTCTGTAATATCCTATTGCTTAACAAAAAATAACCCCTACAACAAAAAAAGAACTCATTGTCATACCAAACAATGAGGACCATCTTCATTCAAACACCCTGAATTTGCGGTCCATGAAGTGCTGAATCAGCTATTCAGCCTTGTCTTTGGCTGTCAAAACTGTTCCGAGACAGCAAAGGTATTCGAATCCTCCCACCAACTGCACCTGACCCATATGCTCCACTCCAATGGTCTTGCAAAAACATTTGGTCCCATTTTTCTGGTGCCCCGCAATGCTCCTTAATGAACTGCTCTGCATCTGCACTCAATATAAACACCCTAATCTTCCCTTGCCATGTGAAATGGAGTGAGGCTGATTGACACTTCTCAGCATCCTCCAGGACGTGGTGGATTACCTTTGTCTTCTGGCGATCTCTCTTGACATGTCGGGGAAGAACGAAATCCTACATCCATCCCATTTGATCACTCCTTTTTCTGGCCGCTTGTAGTACTTTCTCCCTGGCTGACGAACACAGAAACTTAATCAAAACTACTCTAGTTTTGTCAACTACTCTAGTGTTTATCATGCCGTTCGCTGTCACCGACGAGCTTCGAGGTGATGTCTTCCATGTTGGAAATGCGACCCTCCACTTCTTCCAGCTTTTCGTGGAATGCTAGTTCTAATAAAAATGTGAAGTGGATATGCTTGGATGAATTGAAAATATTGGTGGGCTTACAGAGCTACACAACTATGCTGCCATCTTCCTCGGCGATCCCATGTGACTCTGTCAGATGGATTCTTGATTCCCATCGCAGGGGCAGAGGTTTCCAGTACCTGGTGGACTGGGAGGGCTATGGCCCGGAAGAGTGGAGTTGGGTGCCATCCCGGGACATCTTGGACCATTCCCTGATTAAAGACTTCCGTCATTGACAGAGTCTCCTCCTGGGACGCTCAGTGGCGCCCCTGGGGGGGAGTGTACTGTTAGGACTCCGGTCTAATGTTCCCGGGTTTGTATTGTTTCTATGTTGTCTTTTGTGTCAGAGCAAGCGGTTTTGTTTTGACAGCTCGCCACATGCTCCATTGTCCACGTTTCTCATCTCTGTCATTATCTGCACCCGCTCTCCACTCATCTATTTCCCTCATGTTTTCCCTTGGTTGTCAGTTTGTCTTAGAAAAATCCAGTTTCCTGGCTAAGCGCTTTTGTTACTCAAGTCAAGTCTAGTCTAGTCAAGTTTGTCCAGTCCTGTCGTGTCTGTTTCAGGCCGTGTCCTGTCTTGTTGTGTTCTTGTATTTGCAGTGTTCATCGTGCCCCATTCCCCGCCTGTGGATTTACCCCCCATCCCGGACCCCGCCGCCGCCCATCTTTACCTCGTCTGCTCTCCGTCCGACTGCTCTGCACTTCACCCTCCCGGGGTCCCGCTTCTACCATCCCCCCTGCGTCAGAGCTGTGTTTCCTATTCCCCGAACTGTGTTGTCGACCATTGGATTAATTTATGTTCTTCTGTGTGTTCTGCTGAACATTGCTGTCTACAGTCAATTTGAATAAATCTGAACTTGCTATTGGATCTCTCTGTGTTTTCCCTGGCAGCCCTTGACATGTATGTACTGTTTTACTAATACAACTAATGTAAATGCAAAAATAAATAAAAAATAGAATGTTAATGTATATACCTACAAATGCCTATAAATACTAATGGGATAATATGGAAAAAATAAAATTGAGGAATAACTTTACATCAGTTAACTCAAGCTGATTTAATTTATTGATAATGCTACCAATATCTTCTTGATAATGCTACCTAAATTCACTATTACTAATTCACTGTGACTCTTCTTTAATTTATTTTAAATCGTGTTTCGACACAAGATCATAACTATTTGGAATTTTTTCTGACCTGTGGATGTGTACATGTACATCACCTGTATTACGCTCTCCAGACTGCAGAGATAAAAGGCACGGATGTGCTAGCCATGTACTCAAAGGAAGCTTTGCTTCTTCCCCGGGCTCTTTCTGCCCAGAACACACGCATATTACAGGACACCTATTGTGCCCGGCTGTTTACACATATACACACGTACAAACGCTCATTGATGGCAGCTGAAACTTTGCACGTGTCATTCAAACAGAGAGCAGCCAGACAAACCCTCCCTGCTCTCTGTTTGAATTCATGGACTTGCAAAACTTGCACAAAACCTTTCATGGACCCTAAAATACTTCAAATATTCCCTTTATAAATAAACATTCCTTAAAATAATAAAAGGAATGGGGCTTTTAAGACTCAGAATAGCTGTGGCTCTTGCCCCATGTCTTTCATGTGTAAGGAAGCCCAGAGCAGTCTCATTGTTACATTGTTACATTTCCTTTTCTCCCAGTGAAACCTCTGTAGTTTTCAATATAAGGCACAAGCAGGTCCATTCACCACAATCCGAGCTCTTTTAGCACATGGGTGAATGTAAGCTGAACTGGACCTTAAGAATGAGGGTCATGTCAAAAAATTATAGACTATTTCACTTTATTAAAAACACTGGCATGACAAATTTTTTTTATAAAACATTTATGCAACTAAATGCATTTCAGCTATATCATAAATTAAGTATAGCTGCAAGCAACATTTCAATTTAATTCAATTAAATTTTATTTATATGGTGCTTTTTACAATGTTACATTGCTTTAAAGCAGCTTTACAAAGAGCAATTATGGGGTCAAGCCCACTAAGGCACAAAGGGAAATATTTGTGGACATTACTGACCATGAAACATAAGTAAAATCACTTACAACAATATGAAATTACTTACATTTTTGACAAATAGTTGGTGTTGTTACCAAATTCAGGATGTCAGGAGAGTCAGGATGTGGTCTCAATGACACGTGCAAAGTTTCATGTCAATGACAAAGCATTGCTAAGACACAATCTCAGATCCTTTTTGGCATCTTGCCAAAAACATCTTATATCTTGCTGTGTTACTCAAAAACCATATGATCTATTAAAATGATTTGAATAATTTTTAGATGATGCACACACAAATTTTGTGCTAATCGGACATGTGCTTATAGGAGAATTTTGAAAAAGTAATTTTTCAAAAGAACTCAAAATGGCGGACAGGTGCCAATTTGGCATTGTATCACTTGACCAAAGCCAGGGAAAATTTTTACTATAATTTTTGACCACTAGGGTGGCCGGCTCCAAACGTTCTTAGTACCCATAGACAATGAGAACGATGAACCATATCACGTTTTGCAAAGATACATTGCATTCAATTGCATTCTTAAAATATTGCATTGTATGTCAAAATTTAAAATGGCCAATGCCCAAAATAGATGATCAAGGAACATTGGATATTCCACTCTTATGAGTATAGGCCAAAGTTTTTAAATATTACATTAAAAAAATAACCATTTTTCATACCTATTGACCATCATGTCTCTGTGAATATACCAAAGCATTGCTAGGATACAGCCTCATGTCTATTTTTGTGTGCTCATTGTAAAATTCGTAGACATGGCATACGAGAATGGAAAGGCATATCAAAACGTTTTTAATAACTTTTTGTCCTGAGTGTATCTAGATATTGCATAACAAGTTTCTTGCAAATCAGACAAACAAAATCGACTGTCACTTTGCTAAAACTGTCTGCCAAATGCAGCAGCTTCTTCAGTCAAAGTTTTAAATGCACATAACTCTGAACTACAATTACTACAAAACACTGTCACTATCTCAGCCTGTTACATTATCAAATATTGTAAAAATGGGTCAGAACCATCACCTGAAGATCTCAGCAGCCCACTGACAGCATAAACTCTGCCCAAGACCAAACCACAGTGCTCTATAACAGCCTTCAACAACCTCAGCACAATCAACCCAAATCATATCATTGCTCCAGCAACATAATGTCAAGGGCATTTCCTGCTCAAGACACCTCTAATGCCATGCCACATCATATCATCAAATGCTATTCACCCCTGTGGTCCGTATATAGTCTACAGCCCCTGTTCATCCTACTGGCCAACATCTAGTTGGTTCTCCATTCAGGTGGTAAACAGTAGCCCCACTTCCTATTAGCTCCTCATGATTAACACCAGTGAAGTATTCCACCCCAGACCACCAACCAGATGTTTAATGAATACCCTTGTGTTCTGTGAGTGCAAGAGTTACCTGATCTTCAAAGAGAAAAATAATGTAGCAGAAATATGGTAAAGAGTGGGTAAAATAGAGAGGAACCTAACAACATCCAGGCCAGATCAACAATGTTCAACAAGTAGCTAAAACAGTAAAATCTGTTTTAGCTAACGCTAAAAACACTTTAGAACACCCAACTTTCCTTTTTCTGTTTTACATGCCAGTTTGTGTGACATAAATAGCATTGTTATTATCAAAAGATGAAGGCTGGTGGTGTCACGGTGGAGGCTCCAGCCGCATCTCCACCGCGCCACCAGAGGGACCCCTCACCTAAATACTGACCGGAACTCTATGCGAACTATGTTTCCCATTATGCACCTACTTGGAGCCTGATTACTTCCTGGTTGCCACCTGACCCATATCACCATCCTCTATATAAATCAGACATTTACATTCAATCTTTGCGAAGTCTTGATTTGCCTTTAGCATCAATTCTGAGCATTTTCCCTGTTTATTCATTGCTGTTTTTTCATGTATGATCTGGATTGTTTATGTTACTGATTGTTTGCTGCCTGCCCTCTTGTTTGGATTGTTTACTCGTTTTTTTATTGTTTTCTGCCTGCCTCAACCTCTGTTCTGTGTTAGCACAATTGATTGTTTGCTGCCTGTCTTGACTCACGCCCGTTTAATGACTACTCTTTGTTTTGCCTTCGCTAAGTGTGTTTGCTAATACCGATTGTGCCTGTCGACCATTCTACTAATTATACTAATCTAATTATACTGCAAATGGATCCGACTCAGTCTGGCTCTTCGTTACAGGTGGGACAGTTTGGAAGTGGGCCGTGGAAGTTTTCCCACAACTGTTGTCACAAGAACATCACTGTTTATGTAAATTGTAAAGCAGATTCAAATACATAAACACATACATGTAAGAGTGATTGATTATGGACTGTCTTTTGTAGGGTTCAAACCTTCAACTTTTGGGTTTCTATTTAAAATGTTTAATTAGAGGTTTATCTGTACAATTTATTTGTTCAGATAATGATAGCAGACTGACAGACCTACAAGACAGTCAACATCTCCCTGCTGAAGTTTGCACGACCATGCAGTTGATCATATTTTCCATGTTACGTTCTCAGGTCCAGAGAATCCACATCTTTCTTTCATAGATGTGAATAGTTTTATAGGCTGTTCTCCAAAACGACTTTGCTGTTATCACCCTAGTGCTGTTTGGTTTGCATGAAATCCCCATAAATGGCTTGTGGTGTGTCTAATGGCTTAAAACATCCTATGAGCCAAGTTTGTCATATTTAGGGGTGTAATGATATACAAATGCCGCGGTTCAGTTCATATCACGGTTTTGGAGTCACAGTTCAGTTTGGTTCTGTTTGCTGTGGGGGCAGGGTTCATGGCATTGCACCAGCAATGCTAAACAACACTAGATTCACGTTTAACTTAATAATAATAATATTTATTATTAATATTACTTATTATTATAATATGATAATATAATTTAGCGTATGTGTGAAATCCCCAATACTTGTAAGAGTCTTTGTGGAAAGACATTAAAACTATCACTGCAGTTTCAGGAGGAGCTGCTGTTTGTAAAGAGTTTTTATCAATACGTATTATTTCAAAGCAGTTTAACAAAAAACAGTGTTTTATCATTTACATTTAGTCATTTAGCAGATGCTTTTATCCAAAGCGACTTACAAATGAGGACAAAGAAGCAATTTCAACAACTATAAGAGCAACAATGAATAAGTGCTATAAACAGGTGTCAGGTATTCCAACACAGTGTAAGAAGCCATTTTTTTTAATAAAAGAAGTAGAAGTAGTAGTGGCATGTTTGTTGATTCGTTAAGGAAGTGAAGATGAAATAGCTGAGTTTTTAGTCATTTCTTGAAAACAGCTAGTGACTCAGCCGTTCTGATAGAGTTCTGATAGAGTTCTGCTAGAGGGGCAGTTGTGGCCTACTGGTTAGTGAGTTAGGCTTGTAATCAGAAGGTTGCTCCCCGGGCGCAGTAATGTGCTGCCCACTTCTCCGGGTGTGTGCAGTTTGTGTTCACTCCTCACCAGTGATGGGTTAAATGCAGAGGTCACATTTCAGGTGTGGGTTATCATATTGTGACGAATAGGTCACTTTCACAGAGTTATGTAGTTCATGTAGTCTGGGAAAGTGATCCCTCTTTGGGATGGAACCACAAGGCGTTTCTGGAGGGCACATATATGCAAAGAAGTGAGAGCAGGTAAGGAGGTGCGAATCCAGCCATGGATTTGATGCAAGGTTTTTGACCGTCTTGGATGGAGTAATGGTTGCCCCATCAATATGGATTGAGAAGTTATGATTGTCGTGGATTTGGAGAGAGAGATGTCTAGTCGAAGAAGCAGTTTAACTCAGACAGCATACAATACTTGATACATTCATGTGTGATCACACAAAGCCAATGATAAATGCACACCTATTCTTTTGTGTAGTCTCACTATATACCCCCTAGGTCACGTACACCCTGCTGAATGTTCCTTATTTTGTGGTATAGTTCCCCCTTTATCTTTCTGCCAGTCTGGTTCTAACCGTCCTTGCGGTTTGTCAAAAATAACATCTTATGCATGCTGAGCCAATTGGAATCCCTCAATGTTTTTTTTTAGTTAAACTGAACTCTATCTGGTCTTTTCCCAACTCATGAACTTCTCTAAAACGTCCTATACATACAACTATACATACACCCACTCATCATAAGACTGCACGTACTCATTTGTTAATACTTTATCATAGAGACAGAATCATCATAAAAATAAAATCTGCTTAGCAATTAACTCTGCAAAGCTTCCATTTCCTTTTTAAACTGTAATGACCTGTCAAACTGATTTGATTTGGATCCATTTGCAGTAGATTTATTTCACAACAGACAGGCAGGGTCAACAACGGCAAACAGGTATGACATGGGCTAGACACAAGAGTAAACGATAGACAGGCGTGGGTTGAGACAGGCAGCAAAAAATCCAATAAACGGTAGAGTAAATCCAGACACAGAGGCAGGCGGCAAACAATCGAAATCCAATAAACAATCCAAGTCATACACATGAAAACACCAACTAGAAAATACAAGAATAAACGCTTAGAATTGATGCCGGGGCAAATCAAGACTTCGCAACTAAACAATGGTTAAATGTCCGGTTTTATAGGAAGTGTAAATGATGTGCAGGCGACCAAACAGAAAGTAATCAGTTCGGGTAGTTGCATGCTGGGAAATGGAGTTCTGGCGATTCTGTCCAGTATTCCGATGATGGCTCCCTCCGGTGACTCGGCGGGGCAGAAGCTGGAGCCTCCACCGTAACATAAACTAAACAAGAAATAATTTTTACTATAATGAAGAGGCAGGTTGGCTGAAACCACAAGCATTTCTGTTTTAGCAAGGTTGAGTTGAAGGTGATGGTCCTTCACCCAACACGATATGTCCGTCAGGCAGGCTGAGATGTAAGTCGGTACCATGGGATCATCAGGATTGAAAGAGAGGTAGAGCTGTATGTCATCAGCATAGCAATGATAGGTAGATGGATAAGAGAAGTGGTCCAAGAACTGAGCCCTGGGGCACCCCAGTGTCTAGATGTTGCAGGTTGGATACCTCCCCCCTCCAAGACACCCTGAACGACCTGTCAGAGATGTAAGATCAGAAACACCGGAGTGCAGTACCTGTGACGCCCAGTGATTTGAGCGTAGTCCGCAGGATCTGGTGGTTTACAGTGTCAAAAGCGGCTGACTAATCCAGCAGGATAAGAACTGACGATTTGGAGTCCCTTTAGCCAGTCTGAGATCTTCAACGACTGAGAGCAGTGCAGTCTCGGCTGAATTACCTTTCTTGAAGCCCAATTGGTTGTTATCCATGCGGTTGTTCTGAGTGAGAAAGGCAGAGACTTGATTAAACACGACTTTTTCCAGAATTTTGGCCATGAATGGAAGCAGGGATACCGGTCTGTAGTTTTCGAGTAGTGCTGGATCTAGGTTGGGTTTCTTCAGCAGTGGGGTTACCCTAGCCTGTTTAAATGTAGTGGGGAAAATACCAGTGTGAAGAGATGTATCAATTATGTGAGTAAGTGCTGGTGTGACTGCTGGAGAAATAGCTTGAAAGAGATGAGATGGAATGGGATCGAGCGAGCAGGTGGTAGGACGGCTAGATAGCATGAGTTTGGAGACTTCAGACTCAAGATGTGAGTGTTTGTGGTGTTGATGGCGTAGCAAGTCTGTCAGTTTGAGGTTTGGCGAATTGTGCGCTGATTGTTGCAGGTTTGCTGAGAATTTGGATGTTGAGAGTAAGAAGGAAATGATCAGATGTGTGTAGTGGCGTGACCAGTGTTTCATCAGTAGAGCAGTGTCTTGTGTAAATTATGTTGAATTGGTTACCGGATTTATGAGTAGCTGAAGTGGGCACTCTGTTGAGGTCAAAAGAGGCAAGCAAAGTGTGGAAGTCAGTAGCTTTAGGTTTTTCAACGTGGATGTTGAAGTCGCCAAGCAGCAGTAGAGGAGTGTCATCATCAGGGAAAGATGATAGGAGAACATCCAGCTCGTCTAAGAAGTGAGCTAATGGACCTGGGGGGTGGTAGATGACAACCACATGAATGTGGATAGGGTGGAAAATAGTAGCTGCATGAAATTCAAAGGAGCTGATAATGGCTATAGATGGACTCTGAGTGAATTTCCAGTCCCTAGAAATCAGTAGTCCAGTCCTCCCACCCCTCCCTGTCTGACAAGGAGTGTGGGATAAAGAGAAATTGGTGTAGAGGGCTGCGTGTGTAGCAGTGTCCTCAGGTTTTATCCAGGTCTCAGTTAGAGCCAAGTAGAAGTGGGGGTGTGTTAGTAAATTAGTCAAGGACATATGTACAGTACGAAGGTTATGAGAATTGCAACGCCTGTAGCGTACATTGTGATTTGCGAGTGTTAGTAACAACAGGAATAAGTAGACACATAATATAAGTGCTTATGTAAGGGAAACAAAAAGAATTAAAATAAAGAAAATAGTACTCAAGTGCTTAAGTGCTTTGTCGGTGTCTTTGCTCGGTGGAGTCGCTGGTCTTTACATTCGTCGGTCTTCACACGAGGAGGGCTGCTGCGACCACTGCCGCAGTGAACTGACTGCTTATATACTCCCCTGAAACTTGCGTTGATTGAATTCAGCAGGACACGCCTCTATATGAACCACAACAAAAGCTACCGAAACTCACGCGGGGGAGCTCGGGACCAAACGCGACTTTCACGCGAGCTATTATGGTAAACAAGGTAAAAACAAATACACTTCCTACCACTGCGCTACAAACAACTGAGGACAAGTCTAAATGTACTTCCATGCTTTTGGTCTCGTTGCTAAAGTGTTTCTCTTTATCATCCCTCCAGTACACCAGCGATAAGTCTGTGTCATACTATACATTATTACACTATACACACTTGTTTCACTGTGCAGTGTGCTGCAATCATGTGTTGATTTAAATTTTAATTTGTTTTGAACTATTTTTGCAGAAATAAGTCATTCATAACTACTTGACAGTTAGTTAACCTTTCTTTGTCAATGGCCATGTCAATGCTCACCATAGTTGTGTTTAAAATTGTGAAAATACACTGAAGATATCAACACATTAAGTACTGATATAGAGAATCTTTTTCTAAAACACTCATTTATCTTCTGAGGTACATCATACATACAGCATATTAAAGACTATATAAAGTATTAATAAAGTATATGCATAAATGTGATGTTCTTATCACTCTTTTTCTTTCATCTATCATTTTTAGTTTTGTGGTAGTTTTTGGTGAGGGTTAGGACAGGGATCGTTTGACAGGAAGGTTGTTCCTGTAACATAAGTTGATCCAGCAGCACATCCCACTTAGCAAAATTACAGTTGCCCCTTGTGTTCCCTATGATTAAAAACATATTGGCCAATACTTGTGTTCTCCAGTGCTCATGATTTACATACATTTCTGATGGTGGTGTGTCAGGATGTGTCTTGGTGAGTCAGGATGTAGAGCAGGAGTTGCACTTCAGTTTCCTTCCTGACTGATGAGCAGACACATACAAGGAAAAATATATCCATCCAGCTACTATGATACAGAGACACACTTAATCACATAAGATCCAGGATCAATTCAAATTGGGAATAAACAAAAACTGGATATTAGACAGCAACAAAGTATTTGTTATTTATATATTCATATATTTATTTTAATTACTTTTCCTATTAGTATATGTTAATATATACAGTACATTCAGAAAGTATTTTGTTTAACAAAAATTTCAATTTTGTTGCAGCCTGATAATACGTTCATTTAAATATTTGTTTTCTCATAAATCTACACTTAGTAAGTACCCCATAATGGGAAAGTGAAAATATTTAAAAAATGTCTGTACTAGGTACAACTAAGATGCCTCAACCAGAGCCCTGGCTTGAAACCTATCAAACATGTCTGGAGAGACCTGAAAATGGCTGTCCAGTGATGTCCCCATCCAACCTGAACAAGCTTGAGACGATGGATGAAAATGCCCCAATTGATAAAAGTGAAGTGGGTCTGAATACTTTCTAAATATATAAAATGTGCATATAAAATATATGAATCTATATGTATTAATAAACTAATATATGAGGAAAAGTAATTACATAAGTAAAATATATACAATATACTGTGGACATATACACAGTATATCGA
>JAZGTI010015583.1:0-13314 GCA_036877585.1 Botia kubotai
ATTTCTGTAGTGAATCAATATGCTTATAAATGAAAACAATCACTATTTTAATCTTATTAAGTGATTGTTATGCCACGTATCCATTTAACAAACAGATTAGAGCTCTAAATTCAAATATGATTGCACATCGATATTATCAAATCCCGTTGGTTGTGTTTGGCTAAACAAACAAATTCATATACAGCTAGGATGACATAACAGTGACAATCTTAAAAACAAGATTGGTTTTAGAGGTGAAATATGACCCAAGCATGTTCCTTACAGTCACCTATGTATTAACAAAAAAGTAAACAATACTTTGCTAATCAACTGACTGTAAATGTTAACTGCATATTATGTACTAATATTGCTCTTCCACAATAGAACCATTTCAGCTACAAACTGATCAATAAGAGTGCAAACACTGTAGGCAGACTGTTTTGTTTACACAAGTACCTGTTATCTTATAACCACTGGCAGCCAGCTGTCCAGCCATGTATTCTCCATCAGAGTTGTTATGAGAGCAGCCCCATGTTCTCACCCAGACCTTCTGTGTGCCTGGAATTACACTGCCAATAAGAGTCAGAATGATATTAAATCAGTGAGGAATTTTGTACAGGGTTGTACAGACAGTGTATTCTAACATACAGTGAACCAACAGAACAAGTACGACACGTAGAAAATTTTTTAGAAAATCTGGATCTACACAGTCTGTGCAAATGTGTCATGTATCATTACACTCACGATTTAGTGATTATCGACCACTAAAGCTTAAAATATTAATAATTTTATGTATGTGTTTTTTGGAGCTTCAAAACACTGGAATCTATTTAATAACATTTCAAAGCTAACAAACGCCAGGATATTATTTAATATAACTCAGACTGGAGAAATAAAGTCATATACACCTAGCATGGCATGAGGGTGAGTGAATTATCAGATAACTTTCATTTTTGAATGAACATTTTAGTAACAGTTACAAACATTTAGAGGAGGTGTGGCTTTAAAGAGTGATCTGAGGGGAGATTAAGCTTATGCTTTCAAAGCTAGCTTGCTATTGCTATCTTAATAAAGCTAAATACCTTCCACGTCATGTATCAGATTGATTGTTTGGTCCAACACTCACATGCCTTATACAATTAACAAAACTACATTATTTATATATGCTGTTATATATAAATATACATAAACCTTCTGTATGTGTGGTTTATTCATTGTTTGAGTGTACTGTGACTGTTGATGCGCACGCCTTTGACAGGTGTACGTATCTGACCAGTCACTTATTTATTTATTACTATTATTTTTTCCACATTTCAGAATAATAGTAACCTCATACAACTATTGTATGAAACAAATTGAATTATGGCTGTTATGTTGTGACTAAAAACATTTCTTAAGAGAAGCCATACTTTGACTAGAATTTGCAAAAAAAAAAAAAAGGGTACTCTTGAGATTTTATCAACGGGATTCTTGGGGTGTCACCCTGAGATGCTTTTTTAAACAATACTAAAGGGGTCCCCATCTATTCTGGACTCCTTTTGGCTGCTTTTTCTTTTCTTATTCAGTCCTAGACATCCATTTTAAAAACATTTTAGAACAATTTTAGATTTGTAATTAAATAAATTAACATGTTGGCACAATTACGTTTTTGTCTATAGAATTAATTTCAAGCATTAAGGAATACACCTTCAGAACAAAAGGTTTAAAATTTTATGAGAAACATTTCTGTAAAGTTACCCGAAACATTTGACGTGTAGTGTTACTGCATGTCTTACCTGTCTGCCTGAAGTTCTTCTCCTGCAGCTTGTTGCTTGTTTTTGCGTGCACGAGGAACAATGTTCCTTCTAGCAAACTGGCGCTCATGAGGAGTGGGGTCATGTGAGGACACCATATCTTCAATATCATCAACAAGAGACTCACAAGCAGACGGCATGATCTAATGCAAAGTTACAAGTTACAAGTGGAGTTTATTGTCATTTCAACCATATACAAGTACACAGTGAAACGAGACAACGTTCCTCCAGAAACAAGGTGCTTCATAAGACAAACACTAAACATCACAGACATACAGGGATACATAATTAACAGTATATACATAAAGTGCACAAGTGCAAAAACAAGTGCAGACAGCACAAGACATTGACAGACATTGACAAAGAGACCATACATTACTCCCTCGCACATTAATAGAAATCATAAACTCTACTTTCACAGTTTAAAACTCATTCTGATTCATAACGACTTACAATTTGTTGCTTTTTATATGACAGTATCCAATGACAGACTTAGCAGTACACTAAGAATGCCCATTCATATACAGCGCCACTTTAAAAAAAAACAATTACATGATAAACAGATATATTACAAGCATTGGTGCTTACAAATATGTCTATCAGAAATGTTAAAAATCAACGTTGCACAATATACGAACTTGACGTTTACGCTAGTGCATGAAACCACCAGCGCTAGAGCCCACGTGTTCGATATAAACAATGTGTCTGTAAACAATCCACAGGCAAGCACTTACCGTAGGGCCGACAGATCGTATTTAACAGATAAATGCTGACAAACAACTGTTAAGTCTGAGGCAAAACAGCGGGTTGTTTTTTCTTTTTGATCTCTTATGATTACGTTGTTGTGTTTCAAGAGCGCAGTGCTGGAGCATTTCCCCTTTAACCTCGATATGCAACGGCAAGCGCGAAAGGACAATTTTCTTCTGTAGAATTTAACCCTTTAAAAAGCGTTATTTCTTTTCCCATACCCCGCAGCCATGATTTACGTCTCTGGATCGATTTCATTGGTCAATCCGATTACGCGGTTACGGGGTTTAGAAATCGAGAAAATCTCCTTTAAACATGTTTAAATGAAGTTCTTAGCAATGCATATTACTAATAAAAAATTAAGTTTTAATATATTTACAGTAGAAAAATGACTAAATATCTTTATGGAACATGTTCTTTACTTCTCATTTTTGGCATAATAGAAAAATTTTAAATTGTATTTTTTGACTATTGCTACAAATATACCCATGCTACTTAAGACTGATTTTGTGGTCCAGGGTCACATATTGTTTGGTAAACAAAATAATTAATAATAAGTTTAAAAAATAAATAAATAAATAAATATATTTTTTAAATCTTTTTGTGTTTGCCGGATTTTGTTCTGTATAGTACATGAGTGTAGTTTACTCAAGTGTTAAACTACTCTGTGAGCGTGTTTATAGTTGACCAATAAAATCGAGCCAGAGATGTGAGTCATGGCTCTGGGGTGAGGTTTTCGCATAGAGGGCGTGGTTTGCACTTAACTGGTTTGGGGGGAAAATAACGCCTTTAAGAGGCAATAGTGTAAAAATGCCTCATATAAAATTAATTGCTATTTTCAAACACATTATGGCTCAAATAATACTATCTAAGGTATCTCTTTACATATTGTTTTCTTTTATTTTTACAAAATGTATCCCTGAAAAACATGATCGAACAACTACATCGTAACGGACTTTTCACAACACGCTCCCATGTAATTTTATGATCAAGGTCGTTTTATGGCACGTCACTTGTCTATTTATTGTTTATGCGTGTTTTAAACACCTAATACCAAACCTTCACAATAAATATGTTTACAGTGAAATTGGACAAAGATGATAGAAATAACGAGATAGGTATATTGTCTTCAGCAAGTGGTGCATGCTGTGGAAACACTCAGGGTAGAATATTTTAATAATGTTAACATGGTTAAACATGATTCTAAAATTTGTAGAATGAAGCATGATGTTAAAATTATAACATGATGCTAACAAGAACTAGTATGATGCTAGTATGATTTAGCATGATGTTGGCATGTTTTCACACGACTTAAAATAATGAAAGCACGTTTTAGCATGATGCTAACATGATTTAACAAACTAATTCCAATTTTGAATACTATTTATGATAGTATGTCAATTGGGACGCAAGAAATGTTTTTGCCAACAATAATGGTGAACATTTTTATAGTTTATTTAGACTTGCCATGTCTATACCAAGACTATACCAATAGACTCAATAAAAATTGTATCGTTTAATACAATTTTTAATTTTTATGTATGTAAAGGTAGATTATGTTTAATGTATAATATAATTTAAACATAAACATTTTTGTCATCCATTTGTCATTTTTAAGTTCATATGTATTTTTTGTTAAAAAATTTTTATTGATGACATGGCAGCTGTAATACGCAGCCTTCCTAGGACACAGCCGTCCATTTCAGAAGCACCCATAGACTCAGAAATCAGAAACAAAACATGCATCTTGCAAAGAATGAACTAGTTGTTCAATATACTTAAAGGCACAATATAAAACCACTAGCACAGTGTTATATATTTTGTTCACTTACATTATGCCAAATGTTTTCCACAATGTTTAAATCTGAGTTAATATGCAACCACTAGCAGTGAAAATTATATATTGTGCCTTTAAATTTGTAAAAAAAAAAATATATATATATAGAGTAATCATTTGGTTTTGGGACCACATGAATAATTTTTCTGACATAACTAACTGGGCAGTGTATCTGTAGTTCCCAGCAAGCTTTGCATGGGGCCGCATTAGGAAAGTGAATACTGAAAGGAAGTGTATGTCTCTAAAGAGAAAGACTTGTTAGTGTTTAATGTTCAGCTATGCTGTAGATTTAAAATGGTTTCTGTTATATTTTTGTGTTAACCATTGTGTATAAGAGCTTGTGCCTGTGCTTAGGCTGTGGCAGGCTATGATGTGTGTTGTGGTTTACACAGTAGTGAGACCAGTCACTTCTTGGTCATCCCATCCGTTGTATATAACAACGTTGTATATAACAAAGTTATAATGCCGCACCCTGAGGCAGACGTGTTTGCTTGCTCTGCTCGTTTATTCAATTTGCACATGTTTATTCAATTTGCACGTTATTCTATATTCAGAGTTTATTTATTATTTTATATCCTTATTGTATATTTTCCCCTTATTTTATATTTTCTCAACTTTAGTCTATATAACTGTCCTGGCATTTACCGTGGACAGCAAAGTCCGAATTTCATTGCACAGGGAAACCTGTTTCCTCACTGACAATAAACGCTTTGAATCTTGAATCTTGAATCTAATAACTGTAACGAAGACTAATGTACAGGTGGATCCATCTGCAGCTCTTTAATAGACATAATCGTAGTCAAAACAGACAGTGGTTAAACAGTGGCAAACAGAGCAATGGGGATCAGACAAAATCACAAACGGGTACACAGGCGGTAGTCAGGGCAGGCAGCAAACAATCAATAATGTATTCCAAAGCAACAACAAGAGGCAGGCAGCAAACAAGCAAAAACGATACACAATCCAAGTAACACCAGGTGATTAGACAGGGAATAAACGCTCTGAAATGTTTGACAGGCAAAACAAGACATTGCAATGAGTATGAGCAGGTCCGGGGTTTAAATAACCCGGTTAACAAGGAACAGGTGGCAAACAGGAAATAATCAGCCCAAGGCACGTGGGAACATGGGAAATGTAGTCCGGATTGGGGTTAGTACTGTGGCGAAGACTCCCTCTGGTGACGCAACAACAAACAAATTTGTTTTCAATGAAGGTGCTATTACTAGTAAGGATGACACATTAGCTTAAATGTAGTTGGTTCAACAAAACATTGTTTAATTTTATTTTTTTATTCTTTTTGTACCAGTCCAAAGAAATTCCATGGAGAAGTTTTCCTTAATTTAAGTTCATTAAATGTTTTGAGTGATTTTCCTGAGTGGATTTTACTTAATTTCATGTTTGGAATTTTCTTGAAAAAGAGTGCAAAAATAAGCAAAAACGTACATTTATTTTTTACAGTATAACTTTATAATCCAAAATGTTTTCTTAAGCCAGACAAATAGAGTTAATATGTAACTACACTGTTATAAATGTCTACTGTTGTGAAAATGGTTATTAACTTACGTACATGTATCATAAAACTATTAACATTTGTAATAAGTAACCTGCTGTACCTGTAGCTTACAAGTGATCACAATATTCAACCAATGTAGATAGTGATTGTTGTTGGTGTTCTATAGAGTCTTTGCTGGAGGAATCTGCTGGAGTCTTTGGAAGATGATGTGTAAAACCAACTGCATCGAAAAGCCTCTTTCTCTGGCCTTTGAAAAGCTTGGTCGTGTTGTTGGTAGACACCCAGGCGTGTTTATCATATTAGCTTTATATGTAGCTGCTGCTCTTGGAGCAGGTTTTATCTTTCTTAAAGAGATGGAGGCGTACGACATTGAAGACCAATTCACACCTGTAAACGGTCCTGCTAAAAAGGAGAGGGAGATCATACAGGAATATTTCCCACAATCTGAAGAATTTTCTCATCTGCGGCTTTCAACTGAAGGAACTTATGCCTCTTTGATCATTACAGGCTTGGAGGGAGCAAACATTTTGACTGAGGCAGCTTTTGATGACATTATTGAGCTAGATAGACAAGTGAAAGAGATTAAAACAGAAAACACTTTTGAAAGCCTTTGTGCTAAAACTAAGGGTCAGTGTATGTCAAATCCTGTTTTGGACATTATAAATTACAATCCTAATAAAATGGCCTCTATAGCTATTACTTATCCTGTGCATAATGGCACATTTCTAGGAACAAGTATTGGTGGTGCAGAGCTAAAGGCAGGAAGCTCTGAGGTTATTAGTGCAAAAGCAATTAGACTTTTTTATTTTTTAAAAGAGGAAAGGACAAAAGAAAACTCCAAGTGGATAGATGGTTTTCTGACATTCTTCTCGAACTATTCAGACCAAAAAGTGGTAAGTATACGTATGATGGTGATGACTGTAATGCATATATTTATCATACATAACTTTCATACTAAAGAATTACCTAAAATAATTTTTATAATAAGCATTGGAAACAAACATATGACTTTCTCCTCTCACTGTAACTCAAGTAACATAACTGAGACAATAATTATGATCATTTGCATTGTACAGTTTGCATGTTTTTCATCTTAACAATGCTAAAAAAACATCACAGCTGAACAGTGGTGAATTTGTTATTTCTACAGGTGCATGTGTCATACTTCACTTCAGTATCAAGACAGGAGGAGTTAGAGGCCAGTTCGGATTCTGTCATTCCCTTCTTTTCCATTACATATGTTCTGGCTATTAACATTTCAATACTTTCTTGTCTGAGGTATTACACAGAATTCAAATCTAGATAATCTGAGAAATACACAACAATGAAATTTGAGCATATGCTATATAAACAATGATATCTGAGCATATACAAATAAAATGTTATTACACATATTTATAGGTTATAGCAAGTCTTTATCTTTTTATAGATTAGATTGTGTTAGAACCAAAGTGTGGGCTGCTACAGCTGGAGTCATCTCTGCTGGCTTGGCTGTGCTATCGAGTTTTGGATTGCTGCTCTACTGTGGAATGCCTTTTGCTATGACAGTGGCGTCATCCCCCTTTCTGATTCTTGGTAAATTTTATTCTGTCCATCACCAACAGAAAGTAATATTCACAGGTGTATAACATCTACTTTTCTCCAGGTATTGGAGTTGATGACATGTTCATTATGATCTCCTGCTGGCAGAGGACTAGTGTTGATAAAGAAGTTGAAGATCGCTTAGCAGAAACATATAAAGAGGCTGCTGTTTCCATCACGATTACCACACTGACAGATGTTCTGTCTTTCTACATTGGTCTGTTGACTCCATTCCGCTCTGTTCAATCTTTCTGCATGTACACTAGCACAGCTGTTCTCTTCTGTTACATCTTCAACATCACATTCTTTGGTGCTTGCCTTGCACTGAATGGAAGGCGAGAGAGGGGCAATAAACACTGGCTGACCTGTATGGAAGTCCCAAAAGCCGATAATGCTACTGCTACTGGTAATGACTGTTGTGTTGGTGGAGCTTATGATGAAGATACTGGTACTGATTTGGCAATGCCTATGGATTTGTTCTTTAAAAAACACTATAGCCCGTTTCTGACAAAGACCTGGGTTAAGATCTTTGTATGTGTGTTTTATGCTGGGTATTTGGCTGTCAGCATCTATGGATGTTTTCAAATCCAGGAGGGACTTGATCTGAAAAATTTAGCAGCAGATAGTTCATATGTTGGTAATTACTATGATGATGAAGATGAATTATTTTCTGCTTATGGTCCCAATGTCATGTTAGTTATAACAGACAAACATTTTCAGTACTGGAATTCAGCAGCTCGTCAAAACCTTGATTCCTGTCTGGAAATGTTTCAAAATCTTTCAATGGTGTCCAAAGATTCAGAAATTACACCTATTTCTTGGCTTCATGCATATATAAATTATGGAAATAGTGTTGGTGTAAATTTATATAATGAAACACAATTCAAAAATAATTTAAGTGATTTTCTTAGTTTTTCTGGTTTTAGTGAAGATGTTAACTTCAATAATAATCAAATTTCAGCATCACGTATGTTCATTCAAACAGTAAACATCAGGACAGCCATTGATGAGAAGAACATGATTAATGCATTTAGGGAAACAGCAGAAAAATGTGGAAAGTTGCAGATACCCATTCATCCAACAGTGTACCACCCTGCATTTATCTATTTTGACCAATATGCTGTGATAGTTAGTAACACAATTCAAAATATACTAGTGGCTACATGTGCAATGTTAGTTATTTCACTTCTGCTGATCCCAAATCCTCTCTGTTCTGTCTGGGTGACATTTGCTATTGCATCTGTCATTGTGGGTGTGGCTGGTTTCATGGCATTATGGGATGTTAGTTTAGACTCAGTATCTATGATTAATCTTGTTATCTGTATTGGGTTTTCTGTGGACTTTTCTGCTCACATATCTTATGCTTTTGTGTCAAGTGAGGAAACCTTAGTAAATAAAAAAGCCATAGATGCTCTCTATAAACTAGGCTATCCAATCATACAAGGAGCAGTGTCCACTATTGCAGGTGTAGTGGTGCTTTCTGCAGCAAAAAGTTACATCTTCAGAACCTTCTTTAAAATTATGTTCTTAGTCATTGTTTTTGGGGCTGTCCATGGCATCGTGTTCATACCTGTCTTCCTCACATTCTTTGGCATTTGTGGCCAAATGTTCAGTACCAAACTTGTGAATAAGACGCAGGGTCCAAACTGCCACATAAAGATTCAGCAAGTAGCAACAGTAATGAGCAATGCACAGACAAATGCAGGATTTACTGACTTTGACTGCTACTGAGTAGCTTTACATTTCCAAACAATTCCTCTGTATCCATCAAGTGTTTCCTGGATTGAAGTGGTCAAAGACCCCTAACCTCTGTTTTTAATAATGGGGATCCCTGTGGTTGTGCTGTAGGCATATTAGTTTTAATAATTTACTTTTTAATTATGTATGTGCACAAAACAATAAAACTTGCTCACAACCCAGAACTAAGATCTTAAAATTTTGTTGTGATATTTTGTCTACTTGTAAGTGTGAGTTTAACTGTTCGTAATTTGGCCATGCATGTATGTATACACCAAATATTAAAATGATTGTATGTTCTTATGCATATACTGTACACGTTCTTGTATATAAGTTAATAAATTTACTTTTACAACTTTCGATCAGTTTGTAAACTGTGACTACTTTTAAATACATTATTTTTACAACAGTACTGTTATAGTAATATTGTTTTGCATCATTCTACAATTAATACATTTACACTGAGTAAGGATTACACATTAAAATACATATAGAGATGTAATAATGTATTTTGTATAAAGTATTTACTGAAATTATGTAAAAGTAGTAATTTGTGCTATTTGCATATAATGCTGCAGTTACACAGAAACAAAGTTAAAATAAACTGATTTGTATACTGTACCATTTTGTGGAGTTTTGAAAGTGGAGTGACAATTGTCATGTTCCTCACATAAAAGATTATCTTTCTCTCAAGTGTGTTATCTTTACACTTGACACGCTCAGTTTAAACACTGAAATTGTCAATACATCAAAAATGAACAGGGTCACCTACAAAATGTTACAACTATAAAGGCTCACCTTTGAGAAGACAAACACACACATGCATGTAACATTACAAAACGTTTATACTTCCAGCAGCACAACAACCGCATAACGCAGCAACATGCATAATTTATCTCAATGATGTCACACTCTGAGTATCAACAATATTTGTGGCTCAGAATAACTAAGAAGTACAAAATATTATTATTATTTGTTTTTTTGGGTAACCTAGAATGTGTATTTTCAACTTCAGATAAGTTAGCAATACCTGAATAAAAACAATGAGTTTTCACATGTTGGTTATCACAAAGGGCTCTTGAATGCTATCTATAGAATATAAAATTTAATATCACATATATTTACAGACTGTTTATTTGGCGCTTTATCACAAAGTGTCATACAATATGTTCAAAGTGACATACAGCATATTAAAAGTATTGATATAATGTGTGTATACATGACTCTGGCGTTATTAGCACCATGCTATATCAGTTAAGCTGTATACCATAGTTTTTTACCAGGATTTAAACCTCAGAGTCCAAGCATTTTCAAACTTTTTTTTCCCAGATCATACAATTTGTTACAAGGGTAAAATAAAATGCTTTTAAACAAATGTCCAAGTTCAAGTAGTGGTATATGTACATTTTATTTATGATAAAGAAGTGTATTCAGGAAGTGTATTTGATTACTTTTATGCACTTATATACTTTTATACCTGATATCATTTTTATTATGAAAACATTAAATGATGGGCATTCTCACAAACAAAGTGTAATGACACCGAACAAAGAAGGTTAAAGTCATATGTAAATTGTTTCTTTTATGTGAGTCTTTTATAACCATCATCTTCTACGTCCTTCAATTAGATTGCAGAAACATTTTATCTTCTAAATATTAAACCTGGAACATTTTAGGTTAATGTTGAACATAGCTAGACAATAATTTCTTTAAATGATATGAAACATGAGAATCCTTTTCATATTACAAAACTTTTATTTTTTTTGGGCAACATTAGTTTAAAAACAGCTGGGCCATTTTAATAATATGAAAAAGCCATTGAAATAATTTAAATAAAGAATCACCACCTTTATTCATAAAAACAAACTCCTAACCCAGGAGTTTAGAAGTTTAGTTAGTCTAGAAGGTTTTGACCACCATGTTATGTAAAAAGGCTCCTGCAGTAAGATACAATATGGTTAAAGGCATGTGAACACCTCCCTACAGTTGTGCATTTGGGAGACACTTTTATCCAAAGCAGTACATTCAAGTTATACAAGTGTGTTCCGTGGGTATGGAACCCACAACCTTTGCACAGGAACACCTCCTTAATGATCAGGTTTAGCTATTTTAGTCATTTCTGTGAGGACAAACCTTTATGATTCACCATAAAATTAAATTCTAGAAAACTGTGAGCTTTCAACCTTGCTGCAGTGGTTTGGTGGGAGAGGGCATGAAAATACCTTGGCCCTTATAAAAATGATTTTCTGGTGTAGACATTCATGGCTGGCCTGCATAAATTAGTGCATTATAGTATGTATTATAATATGACAGCTATACTTTGCCTAAATCACAGTTCAAAACTTCCTTATTTCTAAAGAGCAAAGTTTTCAAAAGTCTGGCCTATGTAGGGCTTGTGTTTTGACATTGCTTCCCTGATAAAAAGTAATATAAACATAAAACATTAAACTCAATAACAACTGACAACTCATAAAACGATTTATGAGACATTTTATGATTTTATTTCTTTCTACAGCAGAAAAAAAGATACATTTACAAAAATCAATAATTCAAGATTAATTATCTGGTATCATCCTGTCCAACACTTTGTGCGACCCCACATAGATAAATGGTAGAGATAATGAATGGATAGATGTGGTATAATGTCATAGGACCATCTTTTTCCAGTTAAACCTCCACTTCTGGAGAACTTCCACTTCTTCAACTGCTCATTGCCAAGTTCATGGGTCCATTCCAGGAATTGCATGGAATGCTAAAGCGTGTACCCCAAATGCAAGTTGTTTGTACCTACACTGTAAGTTGCTTTGAATAAAGGAAATCTAATGCACTATAGATGTCTAAATTTGCCACATACTGTCCTGTGAGAAAGTACATCCTCTTTGAATTATATGGTTTTAGGTATCAGGACAGGGTCTTATTGGGTAAATACCTATACAACTTCAGATGAACAGCAACAATGAAATATTATGCTGTGCCATTATTTATTTACCAGAACTAGGCCAAAATATAGAAGCCATGTGTGGAAAATATAAGTAAGTATACTCTATAGTAAGTATACTCTTGCTGCTTTCATAAGAATCAAGAGAGTGTGTAGCAGCCAGATGCTGCTAATCAAATGTCCTTGATTATTTTATCATCAACAAGTGTGACCACCTCTATAGCAGAAGTTTTGGCAGTTTTCTGTTCTGAAGCATTTAGGTGTGTGTTAACACAATCCAAGCAGGAGAGACATCAGCAGTAATTTCAGAGGAGCAATTGTTGCTACCAATCAATCTGAAAGGGTTATAAGAACATTTTTATACAATGTAAAGTCCATCATTTTACAATGAGAAAGATTATTCACATTCAAGAGAGTTGCCAATCTTTCCAGGAGTGGGTGTTCACCCCAAGGTCAGATGCAGATACTCATGCAATACTCAAAGAAATTGCAAAAAACTCAAGAGCTAAATCTTAGATTCTTCAAACCGCATGTTGCATGTTAGGGGCCATTTACATGACACTAAAAACGTCTGCATTTTGGCCGTTCATTTACATGACAATGGTGTTATGTAGACCTTTGGGGAAAAGTACAAACTTTTGAAAATGGGTTTCAAAGTGCAGTAAATATACCATATACCAACACCATTATAATGGTAGCGTAAATTATAAAATAATATAATTTGTGAAAACAGTGACATAATGTATGTGTATTTCATGTTTAGTATATCTACTGACGACACCAACTACTGGTCTGGCATGCATAATACAGCGTATTTAATAATTTTCACAAATCCATGTGAAGGGGATCGTTTTGTAATCTATATGTGAAAAACATGGCAAGAAAAACCTAAACCATTTTAGTATGTTGTTTTTGTGTAAATTTACACTTATCTGTTAAAGTTAAAGACATTACAATCACAAAAAATGCTGAACAAGTATTGCTTGTTTTGAAAGGTTGCCAGGAGAAAGCCTCTTCTCTCCAAAAAGAACATAGTAGAACTTCTTGGGTTTCTTTTGGACAAACAAAACTTTCTAAAGCAGAAATGTTTGACCAAAACACACAGCACCACATTTGGCAAAAACCAAACACAGCATATCAGCAGTCACCTCATACCAACTGTTAAGCATGGGGGTGATTCTAAAGTGGT